>CABFOW010000956.1:129823-150229 GCA_902141385.1 Timema californicum
AAAGAAAGGTCCGCACTGAATTTAAAGTTGCTCTGCCATTATGATTTTTTTTTTTTTTTAATTTTTCCGTCGGTTACGCGCTAGAAGCTATGAGTTTCTAGCTCATTTGGAAGTGGGTAAACATTAATATCAGTGAGTGAGTCGAGTCAGCTGTGAGGCTTTATAGTAGTATAATGAGGGTTCATTAAAATAAATTAACACTCATTTGAGTGAATAGGAAATGGGAAAACCACAGTGATAAATCACATATGAAAATCCACCTCCAATCCTTATGGCCTAGATTCGAGCCTCAACTACTGAGTCTTCGGAAATTCAGTTCCCTTTACTATGTGACCATTGATGTGGAAGAATGGTTCCACATGAGAAACAAATTATTCGGGAATAGAATTTTGGTTAAAATGTTAATCTTTAAGAGAATAAAAATATAATCGGATTGTAATTGATTGTTTTTAAATATCATATTATTTTTATTAAAATATGTTTTGGTTTTCATGTTCGCATCTCTAACCACTTTGTCTGCAATACGAAAATATCCCGCAAACAAACGCGACGGTTGGCAACCCTTTTGTAGATCTCAGGCCGTACATTAGTCGCTAGCAGTTCTATTCTTAGTACCTGCGCTGGTTTGTGTTTTTTATGAGAGTAAGTCACACTGACACGAAGAGCGCTTGACGCGGTGAAGTAGAGACAGAACTGATAGAGAAATTGGCAGCCCACGCTGGTGAGCATGAAGACAACCGTAGAAATGTAAATATATTATTCAAAGTTATAAAAAAAAATTAGTTGTAAAGCACACGCGGACCTCTTGAATAAATAAATCAAACCAAATAAATTTAGTGTGGAAAAACTCATTTTAGCGTCTGGGGTTAAGGGAAATTCAACTAACCCTAATCCCACCCTCCTCTCCCCCGATAACTACGCAACTGTCAATAAACACGTTAGCTCTCATTTAAAAAAATTATTACCACCATTTATTTATACTCTAAAATTTTTGCTCATGTCCAGTCTTACAATATGAGAGTTCCCTATGCTAAAGTTATTTTAGATATAAGAGGTTGAATAGTACAAATATTGAGACTTAATGTTAAAACTTATTTCTAATAATATACTACTCTTCTTAAAGCTATGCATGATCACTTTTAAACATTTTGGTTGACCAGAGAAAGATTCTCCCACCAGATGCCAGATATATAATTAATCTCATGTATTCTCCTCCCAGCTGAAGCTCAAATACTTAATTCTGACTTTATTTTCTAATCATCTTAATACATTATTAATTTTAACACAAAGCTACTAGTTATATAATGAAGCTTACTGAGAATTTGACAGGTATGGTAGTTTGAAGGTACTAAACTTGCATTTGTTTGTAAAGATTATTAATATATGTCCCTACGTAAAAAATTAACAATTCTGAGTAGGTCTATATTTGATCAATATTGAATCCCCGTCCCTCCAAGTTGTATTTTCAACCAAACGCAAAGTATAAGGAGTGGTTTAAATTTCATTTAATACAAGGGCTACAATTTACTAAATAACAATTTGTTAGGTAATAAATAGTAATAAAGCTGTTACAAGAAATACGAATACATAAAATTCATTAAAGGCTGGTAAGGAAGTAGTTCTATAAGTGAACGATGAAAAGACGAAGTATATGATTACAGAATGATCAGAGATTTAGGACGATAAATTTAGAGATTACTTCGAATATGTTATCTTACGTAGTTAATGAGTTTAAATATTTATAAACAATCTTAACTAGCAATAACGAAATTAATATAGTGTAAATTAAGAAAGTAAAAAAACTCGTTAAATGCACGCTATTACTCGGTCAGTAACATGTTAATATCTCGCCTGATAAGGAATGTAAAACCCAGTGTAAATATTTTATATTAAACAATAACCAGCCGGCTGTTCTTTATGGTTGTGAAGCTTGGTCTCTTACTTTACATTACGAAAAGGAATTTAGGGAGTTTGAAAAAGAGGTGCTTAGGAAGATAGTTGGTCAAAAATGTTATGAAATTACTGGGGATGGGAGGAGGTTACATAATGATGAGTTATATACGCTGTACTCATCACAAGACATTTATTGTTAGGTTAATTAAATCTTGCAGATTACGGTGGGCAGGACATGCATCGCAAATTGAAGAGTCTATAACCGGGTTCAGGGCAATGACTGCTAAACCCAATGAGGAGAGACCATTGGAAATACGAGAAATCAGATGGGAGGATAACATTAGAATGATGGCGGTCTAGGGGTAAGGTGTCAGACTTATGTGCTGGGGGTCTGGGGTTCAATCCTAGGTCCCGGCACAGATTTATCTGATTGCCAAACCTTTCCTTCACCTCTGACAAGACGTCTATTAATCACAAATTGTGAATGTGGGGAATGCCAGGCATCCACCGTGGTTCGGATCCCATGTTAAACTGTAGGTCCTCCATTTCATCTCGCAATCACCCTACCATAACACATTAGCGTAAGTACGTACAACCCGTACGGGTAGTAAGACACGGTACTACTACTACTACTAATAATAATAATAATAATTTAAACAAACTGGGTGTAATGAGTTGGAATTATCTCAAGATAGGGATGGATGGCATATTTTGAAGTTTGGCATATTGCAGTTACTAATGCAATAGAGTAATTAAAGAATGATTAGAGAGTAATTCGTAGTTAGTACATCAATAATTGTAGTATTTTTTTATAATTCTTAAAATAAGAGATATATTCATACTTTTCTTTTAAATAGCCATCCTTTCAAAGTTTAATTTTAGGCTTAGTTAGTTGCAATAATAATCTTGGCCAGTCTTTTACAAGTGCGTAATTGAAGTGAAGAAGAAGAAGAATTCAAGAATAAAAAATAAAACGTACTAAAGGTCACACAATCCATAGGCTATAAGTAGTTCAAACTGATGTGGTGTGACATTATTCTAGATTTGCCAGAATATTTATGTTTTCAGTGTACTTAGTAACATTTAGAATGTATATTTACAAGAATTTTTTGTAAAATGTATTTCCTATCAGACACAAAATTAAATAAGAATGTTCCCAGTAAAATTTTGAGATAATATATAATTAGAGTTTTATTTAATCGTTAAAGAATTGTATATATGTCGTTGTGTCGCGAGATTTTTAACATCTATTTTTGTATTCAAGGAGAAACGGTTACGAAACCATGAAAGCTTTTAGATTAAACATATATATCAATCAGTGTTGTGTCGTGGACTGTAATAATGTAATCAGATCTTATTGAAACTGTACTTTTTATATTATTTTCTATTAGACTCGGTCCCAATCTGACTAGTCAGGTACAGGCTATGCATCTACACAGCTCAACTAAAAATCTATTTTCATTTATACCAGACTAGTGAAGGTTCCACAGGATTATTACAAAAAAAATCTCAGCATCGCGTTTTACCTGTTCAGACCTGTACGCATATGTACTGATTAAACTAATGTGTTAAGAACGAGATAGCTTGGATTTAGAAGAAGTGTAATCGAATTTTCGTGGAGGGAGAGTGGATAACCATTTTGGAAATAGCACCCTCAGTACACTCGAGGAGGGCTCTAACCCCGATATATCTGTTATCGGCAGTTTTGTTTAACAAGAGAGTGAAGCCTTAGATCATGTTGTCAGCAAAGTAAGTATGAGAACAACTCACAGGTGTAATTTAAACCAACTCTGCTTTCCCTGGGAACCATCCATGTGATGAAACAATAAACTTTATTTTACCACTATACCTCCAAACTAACAATATTTCTTACGTATTATGGTCTATCGCTTGTATACTTTTTGATTCAAAACGAGGAATCTCTCAACAAGAAATAAAATGATCTTGTATCGTTATGGACATTACCATGACTTAATGTCAGGGTTCATAGTCAATCGTGCTCTTCAGGTAAAGGAAATGAGATATTTTTACTTGTGTTTGCCTCTTGGCTTGGCTGGGTTCGCTTAGGATACATTTTCTATTATAGTAGCGTGCAATGATTTGACACGCGATTTGATTCCAACCTTTAAACTTACCTGACTAATTATAGGTTAAAGCATGGAAAATTTGTAAGGGTGTGTTAAATATACGCCCCGTGAAGCAGGTACCTGTAAAATTATTTGGACTACAAACTTTCAGTCTTCAAAATACCAAATAATTTAATAATTATAAAATATATCACTAGCGAGATGGTTATAGCAAAAGTGAGCGAGCCACAGGAGGCAGGTAGACTACCCTCTAGTAGTTGAATAAAGTACCGCTAGATGGCAGGATATTGATCACAAATTTAAAGCGTGTGGGATGAAGATGTTTCCATGAATAGTTATAATTAAGACTACAATTATTTTTAGGTATATTAAAATTATTTTATTTTTATATGAATATAATATAAAAACTATGGTCATTATATTAACATCATAAAGCCACAAATTCAAATATACTTTGACGTTATAAACAAAACTTTGAATTATGCTTATTAAAATGATTTTTCCTTTTAATATTATTAATCTAGAAAATTATAATCCCGATACCACCATGAACAAAATCGGTAAAACTATTTTCAAAAAAGTTTAAATTTTAATTCAGTCATCAGAAAACTTTTATAAATTAATCTTTTTATAAAAAAAATAAGTAAGCCTATAATTATTTATAATATAAGAAACTTAGCAAATAGGCCTACATATCTTGAACCAAACTGTTGAAAGCCACTTTTTAAAATATTCAAATTTAAAAAAGTTATGATCAAACTATTCTAAACTAATACCTCCATCCCTCCCTGCTCCACCACCGCCCACCCAAAATATATTAAGTTTTAATGTAATGTGAAACACTCCTGATTCCTCAGCTATACATTCAAATCATAATCAATATATATCTATTTTCAAAATATTTTGAAGTTTCAAAAATAGCTCATCAGTAAACTCTTAACGAATATTTATTCACCCAAACACTTTTTTGGTAGCCATTTTAAATAAAAAATTTAAATACATTTTTTGACAATTTGGAGTTAAAAAAAATCAGTCCGAAGTAAGCTACCTTTAATTTTAGGGCCGGGGCCCATCAATCTGGACAGGGACAGACAGATACACATGTGGGCAGGCAGAATTTCAAAATCCACATTGTGGGTTCGGACACAATTTAACGCAATTTAACTCGAGGTAGAAAATTTCACAATTACAATACTTTCTCTTTATATTAGAAAGTAAAATAAGAGAAACACCAAACCCAATATATTTAACTTATTGGGACTTAACCTCAGCCCGCCGAATCTTAACCAGATGCACTATCCTTACGATTCTATCGTGGAATCATCTTTTGTAGGTTTTTACGATTTTCCTCATTTCACATCAGACAAAGGTGACCTGGCGGTCTAGGGGTAAGGTGTCAGACTTCTATGCTGGCGTCCGGGGTTCAATCCTCGGTCCCGGCAAAGATTTATCTGAATACCAAACCCTTCCTTCACCTCTGACAAGACATCTTGTGAATGTGAGGAATGCCAGGTCTCCACCGTGGTTCGGATTCCACGTTAAACTGTAGGTCCTTCATTTCATCTCCCATTCACCCTACCATTGCACATTAGCGTAAGTGCGTATAACCCGAACGGATAGTAAGACGCGGTGCTAATAATAATAATAATAATAATAATAAACACATCAGACAAGACTAAAATCACTACTTATTAATATAATTGAACTTAAAAAAAAGTATTTTATATCAAATAAATGGTTGGAAAATAATATATAATTCAAAATAATAGACGTGCCATAAGGGTGTATGGGGTGAATTCTGATGGGGGGGGGGGCAGTTGGAAAACGAAGGGAGCTGGATTAACGCCCCACTCCCCCACAGAGAATCAGTTAATATTATTATAAGAGCTTAATCTTAGACAAAACCAACATTAGGCCTATAAATTGCAATGCCAACCCTCTGCCAGCCAAGAAAAAGGATCTCAGAGGCTTACACCCTTGTAATGTCTATCGACGTGGTTCCATAAAAAGAAATAAGTATTTCGTTATTTTGTCACTTTTTTTTTGTGGCTAGTGGGGGTGCCCTGGAACCCATGGTACCCACGCTGTGGACGCCAATGAGACGTGTAGTCAACCCAAAAAAACATATTCTTGCCCTCAACTTCCACCCAACCCAAAGTTATAAATATTAGGCCAATCAATAAAAACTCTTTACAGTAAGTGGCAAGACAACGTATGGTATGAGCTAAAGACTTCTGAGTTGTGATGATCAATCACCGAATAAAGATGGAAGTAAACGCCATACAATGAGCAATAAGTGTTGATGATTGTTAGATGTTTATTATGACCATCATAAAAAAAAAGATAGAGATAAAAGCATCAGCGAAGCGGCACGCGCCGAAAAAGAACAGACATTTACGATCTTCCTCAAGTGGCTGTAAAAACCTTCGACATCCACCTGTCTGCTCGTGTTCGAGGGGTAAGAGTGAGGGTATTTTACTACCCTCCCCCTTTTTGATGTTTGCTCTACTGTTGACTCTTTAAAGAACATCAGATTTAGGTGTATGGCTAGCACTCATGACTCTGTGATTATAGTTCGATCCCGTGATTTGTATTTCCTCAGATTATTAGTGTTTTTCAATTCTAAACTCGGATAATTGCTGGCACTGTTGCGTGAGATCGCACCCATCTCACCCAATGAATGAATTATAATTAGGTAAGTAATACAGCTCTAACAAGACTTCGCATTATGATGTGGTTTTTCCCGAAATTATATCAGCATAAGCACTCGATTAGAAAGATAATGAAAAATCACATTCTAGAAAACATCCCACTTGGAGATCAGAATTTTCCTTCTAATTTTAAGAAATGTATTTCCCAATGGTGGTGGCTTTTGGCCAACTAATAGCTTGAGGGGACTACTTAAAGTTATTTTATTCGGATATTTTATTGATACACAGTACTGAAAATAAAATCCAAACACAATTAGAGAAGAATATTTTCAGATAATTGATACCCAAGGGATGGTGATGAATTGGAAAAAGTTTCAATTATAGTATTGAGTTATTTATATAGCTACTCTACAACATACTCGTTGTTAGTGACACCTACAATTACCACGTATCCTCTTCAGTGGCCACGTGTTCTAACCCTCTCAGTGGTCCAGAATTCCGATGACGGGTAGAGCTATGTTTGAATCTAGGTCGGGTGTACTAAGGGTGGTTTTTCCTAAATGGTTTTCCACTCTACCTCCACACAAATCCGGGCACATTTTATTTAAATATTACCTACCTAATCCCTAAAATAATAAGCGTAATTAGTACATATGGATATAGCCCAAACGGGTAGTAAGATGCGATGATTAAAAATAACAAGAACAAATACTGCAATATATTCGTAAATAGCTGGAATTGCTGTCATTGCTTTCATTTGATAATGTTTCTGGTGTTAATGTCCTTATGGGAATCAAGGCTATAGTGCAAACTCTAAAAATTGGGATGATACCGATAATATTAGTTCAATTTAAATAAATAAAGTCTTTTCCCATGACAGAAGGTTTTCTATCTTACATAAATCTACCCACAGTGAAATTTATCGATATTGGTCACCCTAGTCATTTATAATAGATATCCGGACTAATATTGCGGTTAGTTATCTTAATCTTAGGACGTTCTTCGGAAAAAAAGGCTTCTCCTTTTTTTAACTAAGTTTTATTGTCGTGTGTCTTGCTGTCCATTACCAGCGTCGTGTCTTGTAATGATGCCAGGGTAAGCAGATTAATTTAAACTGTATCTGTGAATATTGTAGAATATTGTTCTCAACACCCCAGTATAACATTTATTTGCAAGGTACCAACTAAAATACATCCCATGGGAAATATTTAGAACAGAGCCTCTGTATTATTGGTCAAATGGGGAGATAACTTATAACAAACACAGTATTGACAAGCGCTTCTTAGTCGAGCAACGTTCCATGACACACTACTGTGGTCATAAATACGTCCGCCTTTCCCATATAATTGATTTAATTTTAAATCTCTAATGTTAAATTTATACTGAAGTTTATTTTTTGATGCAGCCCTGCATTTCATGGGTAAGTCAATTAAAAGTGTATTTCCTCCAAATGGTCAATAGCATATGTGTTTGAAGGCAGGGTCCATTTAACTTTAATTAGAGTCAATTGAATGTTTAACATAAACAAAGACCTGCCTTAAGATTGGTTAAAGTTGAATTGATTTTGATTCATGTAGACCTCAATCCCAAATATAAACTAGTGTGATTTTATTTGATAATCTTCGATCATAGACAATAAACTTAAATATAAATTAGACAAACGAGGTTTTGTAAATAAGGTGAAGATATAAAGATTAAGATTTAGAATACATATTTGTTGAATAATAATAATATAATAATATTTGAGACTCTAAAATAATATTAGGAAGTTTGGTGATGGCGTTTTGGGGTTTTACTATAAAGAGAGTGTAAACCCTGAGCAGGTAGTAAGATGCGGTGCTTTTTTAAAAAAAAACTATGAATAGCTGTTTATACTTATCAAATATAATACATTGTATTAAGTTGAGAAATTTGTTAATGTTGGGTACTGTGTTATTATTGTAAGCTTATTTCCAAACAATTGGTTAAACTCGTTTCTACACACGGATAACTGCATCAAAACTATATCAAATTCTTTTCTCCACGCTTTAGCTACATGATCACGGTGTTATGAATCCCTCCCTCTGAAAAAAAATCCGTTTAAAAAATGTTTGAGGGTAACTACAGTACTTAGGTAATCATCGTGCGAGGTTTAAGCTTGGTATTTTATTGAGAAGAGAAAAACACTGGATAAACCAACATATATCATATCGCTTTTATTATATAGATGTAATTTGGGTATACCTTTTATTTAAGAGTAAATTTAAGGTAAATAATTTTTGAACAAATCAAGAGATTGTAAGGTGAAGGAATAATCAGAGACCATGATTTAATAATTGGAAAAAAATAGCCTCTATATTAAGGTGTTTGGACATCTTAATCGGATGTAAAGTTTATAGATAATCGTAGATGGTTATTAATAGATAGATACACATAAAGGCAGATGGATATTTAATTAGTTACCAGTCGTTCATGGAAGACTTTAGCCATGTCTCTAGAGGGGAAAAATGATCTCGTTTGGGTTTGTGCAAGGTAAAGGCTAGTTTCTGTTCACTAGCACTTTTTCTATTATTATTAAATGCGACGACTCACTACCGATTATTTCTTAAACTACTTTGTGTCGAAGTCTGGTTAGATTTTGTGGGTTTTTAGGTAAAAAAAGAGTCCAGTGTATAGCTCACATATATAAGTAGGTATGACGACAACGGTGTTTTTGAATCAGTGGCGATTTATAAAGCATTGCTAGGGGAAGCAAATCTTAGCAAAATAGAAGCTGAATATAAAATTCTGATTTAAAAGCTTTTTTTTCATTCGGGGATTAACACAAACTTAATATATCCACAAGGTTATTATGCTTAATACCACACTCTCGGCCTTCGATTCTTGATATTTACTAATCAAGAAAAAGCACAAACCCATGTATCTTACAAATAGTCAATATCTTTGTCAACATCACCTGTAATTGAATAAGGATATTTTTAAATGGTGGGCAACCACTCCAAACACATGGGAGCAAGCTGTTACTTCAACATATGCATTAATTTGACCACACACAGTATTGAGGCGGAAACACTTAGACGATATATGCTGAGGAAAGTGATGGACAACGGACTGAGGTCTGCCTGATGCTCGGTGGAGCTCATTTGAGTGACATTATCTTCAAAAAGTGAAAAGGTGTAGTAATAGTTGGCTTCTATTTAGCTAGTGAATATTTGTATTACAATTAAAGTGTAAGTTTTCAAGTTACTAATGGTCTTAAAGTTTCTGCACAACTCAGTGGTAGACTAAAAGAAGACCTTATTTGGTAACAGCTGATTTTATGCCCACATACGTTATTTAAATGAAGACAGGATTGTATTTAATAAGCAAAGGGAAAAGGGGAATTTACAAGAAGACTCAAC
The DNA here is from genome assembly GCA_902141385.1 of Timema californicum. Classification (NCBI taxonomy): domain Eukaryota; kingdom Metazoa; phylum Arthropoda; class Insecta; order Phasmatodea; family Timematidae; genus Timema; species Timema californicum. Next base: position 139,835 of record CABFOW010000956.1, read on the forward strand.
ACTAGGAGTCTATTATGGGAACTTTTCTTTCCTGGCACTATTCCAAGAACCACTACTGGGGCCAATATACTTTTACTGAATATAAATAATTCACCCTAGAGCGGTTGTATTTAATTATTAAAAATCCATTAATGATGTGTTTAAATACAAAAAAAATGAACCTGTGACACGCGTTGATAGGCCAGGATTATCTTAGCCTGTTTTTTCATTGACCAAGGGTCCGGGGTTTTGAATCCCTTTCAATGTATGATTATTTTTGAATTTCCTAAATGGTCACCATACTCTAACGTCAAGAAAATGTGGGTAATCTATGTTTCATTTAAATTCGATCTTACTCATCTTTTCCTATTAGTTGGGCTACATACGGATAGCCCGGACGGGTAGTAAGACGTGGATCACGAAAAAATTCATTCTCGTGATGATCGATAGTTAATGTTATATTTTAAAAATTAAATAAATTGAATATCTGCCGACAAAAACAATGGTTCAGGCTAATTATGAAACTGAAGACGTGAAACAGTTTCGCTGAGTTTTTTTTTATGGCGATCTAATTTCAAAAATAGCACGCTTTGTGACCAGGAGATTTTAGACGTTAAACAAAATGAACACTTGTTAATTTTAATAACGTCTCCAAGCTATTTCATGTAACGTAAAACTAGAATTGTCTTGTTAGTGGAACACTTGAATGTTGACATTCTTGCAATATCTCAGGGTGGCTTACAATATTTCTTATACATGATCATTGTTTCAACTAGGCCTATAACTTTCAAACGTAAGACATATAGGACCTACTCAAGAAATGGGTAAGCTTGGACTTAAATTAAACCCATCCAATTAGAGTTAATTTCCTATAGGCCTAAGAGCAGTAAGTTACTTGAAACAAAGAAATCATAATTTTTGGGAACCCTGAGTTTGGTTAGAAGAAGAAATTAGAACATTAAGCCTATCTGGTTTGTGTAATTTATATATTGACAGCTGCAGATATTTTTAGCAACTACCAAAAACTGTTCTGGCTTTCAAAATCAGACTATATATTATCAATATAGAGTTAGGAAACAATTTATATAACATTTTTAAATTGTATTTTGTTAACCATTAAATCTTAAACATTTTAACGATTAATTTTAATATTTCGAAATATATGTTCCGAGTAGAGATTTGAACCATAGACTGGGGTATAGGCCAGTTTATTTATGGACACTAAATTGAAATCACTTTAATTCTATTTATCTACACGGAATTTTGATCATTTTAATCTTGACATTATGCTCAACATTATTTTATTAAATAAATTGTATTATTATACTTGAGCTATCGTTTTTTAAATCTTTTTATTGATTCCAACACATGTAGACTTAAATTAACAAATTGCGGTCGCCAATGAACTGTCTATGTATAACTTATGTTTTATGTATATTTTCTGAGCTTTCGCGTACAGATAATACATAAAATAAAGTAGGCCCCTATTGGACAATATAAGCTAATTAAGATGCTTATTTACATTAGGCTCAGAAAATAATTATTGCTATTTGATTTATATTCACTCTAAGCCCTCAGCATTTTCTTCGGTGATCAAAATATTCTTTTTATGTTGGTATAATTAAATAGTACAATAATAATAATGGTTTGTTTTCGTGTTTACTTGCCGGTCGCTGTTAGTTCCGAGTGTTTCTCCTAGCAAGCGCTGCATGCAGCATTTTTGGCTCCAGTTTCAACACGCGGTTCCCACATTTCCATCGCGAGGCCTGGGGAGGGAAGAAAAAGGCGGGGCTTCACTCAAACAGGGGAGGAAATGGAGTTATTCTCATCATCCCTCTATCCCTCTGCGGGAACGAACTAGGATTCTGAGGGGCTAAGGGGGACAAACACAAGCTTTGGTCGCGTGCCTTTTAGTGTTGGTTCAGGGGGGTGAAGGGAAGGAAGAAAACACTGGACTATTTTCTTGATCGCGCAAGGGTACTATTCTATTGCCGCGCAAAGGAGAGGGGAGCTGTGTGTATGTATGTGTGTATTAAATCCCCTTTCCCCCCCAAAATCCCGTGACGAATCCAATTCTGATTGGTCCATAAGCACGTACTCCCCCTCAAACCCCTCTTTCTTTTTGCCTCGTGTTATCATACCCCCTCCTTCTACTATAGCACTCTTTCACACATCACTTTGGATAAATCTCGCTGTCATCCGTCTTCCTCCCGGTGTACGACAAACACAACCGACACACCGAGGCTTTCCTTTTCCTCTTCTAACACACGAAGGGTGATATCGCTGGAGGTGGTGGAGAAGGGGTTAGGGGGGAGCTCTACTCTGTCCTTGATGTTTCCTCGTGGTACCAATCTATTCCCTTCTCTCTCTCTCTTTAACAGTCCGCGAGCCTGTGCTCGCGAGGGGGGAAAGGTGAAGGGAGGCGGAGGAGGGGAGGGTAGAGCACACTCTTTGATCAAGAGAGAAACCTAAACCACACTACTCACCGGGCCCGCTGCCGCAACCACGTTTGTAACGAAAAACCCGGCAAGAGATCGTAGCGTTCCATCAGTGTGTGATCGCCGCTCGTACGAACAGCAAGTGTATAGAGAGCCCCACCAGAACTGATCACGACGTGTTCGCTTTTCATTCCGCTCGTACGTACTGACAAAAAAAAAAGTACAGGGATTTTCATATTAACCTGCGGTGTCCTCTTTTTTACACATCTCCCCCGAACACGACCTCTTCTTCTCTCCTTCCCTTTTTAGTTTTTACGATTATTATTAGTACCCTTGAAACAAGCTCGTAAATAGATACGACATCGCTTAAGAGCCTATTACTACTCACATTTTATTTCTTGTTTGGGTGAAGTCTCCCGACGGACGTCAAACGATTTTTTTACGACCTATCGTTAAATTAAGTGATACTTCGTGGTGTGATTCGTTTTAGTGATTTTTTTGGTTCTTTTTTTTTCTTTTCTTTTTTTGGCAGCTATACGAAACAGTGACATGCAGACTTTAAAAATACCGACTTACGTTTGTCAAGATGATTCGACAACATTTTAGACATGTTAAATAATATCTTATTTCGTTTTTGACCATCTTCTCAAGACTAAATTAGGTTAATAAAAAAAGTATTGACAGTATTGAGATATTTTTCTAATACAAAAGTTAGAATTAGTACCTTTTTTTTTTGTCTGGTTGGAACCACGTGTGATTTGACTGACAAGTACCTCGAGGATGGTCGGTGAAATCCTTACAAGATTTGTTTCTGTTACATGCCAGTTTTACGAGTATTTTATGGTGTGAAGTTGTTTACCGTTTAAATATTGTTGGTCGGCATTTAGTAGTTTTTAAAGTGCCATAAAAGCGTGTTTGTTTTTCTTCGCCTTTTTTTTCTCTTTATGTCCTTCTCTTATTCACCGCGGTTTTAAGGACTGTAAAGATTTTATAGGGTCGTAAACTCTCAAAGGAGGGAGTGAGACGGAACGAGAAAGACAGAAAAGAGTGTGTGAGAACTACAATTGAAGAGTTCTTGAATGAAGACGTGACATTTTCACTAATGTTTTCTTTTTTTTTTATCATCCCCCTCGATAAGAAATGAATTGAAAGCAGTTGCTAATTTCTTCACATGAACAGGTGGTGTTTTTTTAGTTTAACTAAGCGTTTGTCCATGTATAAGGGGTGAACTGTGGATTCGGTTCTTATTGAAACTCAACAAGGTTGCGGTAATCAACTAGTCAATATGAACTCGTATTTCGAGCAGAGCGGTTTCTACGGTAGTCACCATCATCAGTCTGCAGGTTCAGCGACAGCCGGTCACCACCATGACCAGACGGCGGCGGCTGCCTACAGGTTCCCTCTGGGCTTGGGGATGTCCCCATACGCCTCCTCTCAGCACCACCACCACCACTCGCTACACCAGGCCAGACCACCACAAGATTCCCCTTACGACGCCTCCGTCGCGGCGGCCGCCTGCAAACTCTACTCCTCCGCCGCAGACACTGTCAACCAACAGACCAACAATGGCGTTGCAAACTACAGCACCTCCGGCGCCAAACTGGACTGCTCCAAAGGCAGCGCGGTTGACCCTCAGGTTCACCAGAACGGCTACGCAGCCGTCGTTGCAGCGGCAGCCAAAGACGTCTGGCAAGGGGCAGGTGGTGGGGCCAACGCCGGGAACTCCCTCGTGGGCCCTGTTGTGAGACCCGCGGCTTGCACCCCGGACTCCCGCGTCGGAGGCTACGGCTCAGCGGTGGGTCTCGTCGGGGGAGATCCTGCTTCCAGCCCAGGTGCGGGTGGTGGAGGGAGGACGACGGCGGCGTCGTTGGGATCTTGGAACACGTGCTCCCTCAACAGCACCGCGCCCCAGCCGGCGGTGGCGACCCAACTCCACCAGCAGCCCACCAACCACACCTTCTACCCCTGGATGGCCATAGCAGGTAAGTCAATCCCTCTGCCTTTTAGCGCTTGCTTGCCCCGTGGATTGCTTCTAACTTATACTATCATCAAGGATTGAAACAGACCTACCCTATTAAGGACACCTTCGACCCCCAGGTGGTCGTAGCAGGTCAGCCCACCACTTGCCTCGTCCGTGGGTTGCTTCTCATCTCTCGGGTGTGTGAACAGAACCACGCTTCTTTATAGACTTCGTCTCGTCAAGCTCAGAAAACAAAGCCTGATATAAGTTGCCGAATGACGTGTTTAAAATGCAGTACCGCAACAGTAATTAAGACAGTAAAACTCACCTTTTGATCATAATAAATTATGTTTATTTTACGGCTTAGCTTTGTCCGGTTATCGTTTAATGTGTAGTTTATATCTTTGTGTTCATTTCACTTAAATTTGTCATTAACGAAAGCCACACTAAAATGTGTAATCCCTTAGTTTAAAAAAAATGTTAACTATAGACAGATAAAGGTGTATGTAAGGATGAAAGTTAATAAAGTTATCAACTACAAGTAGGTCTAAGTAAACCTTCTTATGGAGCTGCTGTAACTGTAAGAGTTTTATAAATGAAACAGCCCTATTTGATTTTAACCGTTTAGACTCATACACACCTTTGTAGAGATTATTGTTTGATCTGTCGTTCAAACTACACAGCATCTTTTCTCTGTACACAGGCCTAGCTTAAAATTAGATCACCTTTAAGAGAAGAGAAAATCTTATAAATATAAAACGTTTGCTGTGAAATCAAAGTGTAAGTATTATATTAGTAACTAAAGAAAGCTAAAAGGCGGTTTCGATGTTGATTGTACACCCTGAGTACTATACTTATAATAAAATTGTAAGGTTTTTTATCAGCTAAGATAATCACACCAAAACACTTGCCACTATGAAATCATTTGTAAATAATCCACAGATTATACTTGAATAAATTTGATAAAATTGGAAAGAAAAGATTCATGAATGTGTGATTTAATTGTACTTACAATAATAAATTAAATATAATTTAAGTAATGGTATTAATTGGGCGTATATAATACTTGTAAAAAGATGTTTTAATTGCCTTTGCTTACAGAATTTGTATTGTAGCCATTTAACTATATACATTAGGTTTATATTAATCAAATTAGGCCTCCTGTGAGAAAATATTGAGCCTCAATCACTTGCTGTCTGTGTACTGTAAACAAATCCCTGCCTGCGAAATGTGAATTTAGGTTAATAGACCTAGTATGGGGTGGGTGTTATCTTAATGTTGGTTGACTTTTCCTGGACTTGGTGGAGTCTTTATGGGCCTAGTCTAACCTACCATCCCCTTCCACCTCTCCTACCCCTATTGGACCACCACTTAACAAGCTCTAGTCGATTATGAGGGTTGAGCTCAGAGTCCTTTTGTTGTCCATCTTTAGCCAGCCACTAAACATTTCAACAAGTTGGTGTAACTACTCAATGAGATACAATAGAAGAGTGCATAAACACCTCGTTCAACACCTCTAGGGTCAAGTGGTTCAATAACAGGTTTTTCAGTCAATTATACCATCAGGATAGCATTTCTCGTAATAATTTAGACGACCATATCGACTACCATATAATTTTAATAAGGGTGTACTTTGATCTAAATTTAAAATAAAAGGCTCTCAATGGATTTTCTCTACTTAATTCTAAAGGGGTGTTTTTCCAGCTGCCTTCCTCCCTCTTCCTTCCCCCTGTTTATGTTCGGGCTACATGCATGACTATACTTATTACGCTAATGTGTTAGGGAGGAGGAAGGTTGCATTTATATTAAGTGTACCTGTATTTTCATGGAGGTACAGTGGAAAACCATCTAGGAAAAAATCCACTCAATACGCCCGACTGGGATTCGAAACCCGATCTCCTTGTCTTCGGCAGTATATTTAATTGCGTAAGTGACGCCTTAGACCATGTGGCATCTGAAGCAGCTTACCCAACCGTAGATGCATGTTCATAACATATTTTATTTTAGTATTTACATTTTGTAAGACATCAAAGCTCTTTGGTTCACGTAATAAAACAAATATTTGGCTGGGTATTGCATTATTTAGAGGGCTGTTGCTTGTGGCTAATTTATTCATTAATTTAAATAGCCACTAAATAGATATTATGCTACGTCAGAAGAAAATATCAAACTTAGCTAAACACACAAGCTTGCAATAATATGAATTAAATATTAAACCACCTCTGTCAACAACGTTCTTTACGCAACCTTTTATTAACTGCACTTATAATCTAAATTCAGGATGTTTAAATAATAATAGGCCTACGTCTCTGAACTTATTTTATAGTAATAGAAATTAAAATATATTAGTGAACATACCTTTCAACTTAATGCTAGGTCCTAATTTGTGCAGCATATAAAGATAGTGTAGGTTACCTTGAAAATTCAATAAATAATATTTTTTAAATCCATTCTAAAAATTAATAATCTGTCAGAATCTTTTGTTCTTTTACTTTATAGCTAATTTGTTTAATATATTTAAATGTAAAATAATAATTAAAATCTCACCGAATGTCGACTTAAAATATTCCATGAGACGTTTACAAATCATAAACCTTTATATGAAACACCCTTTCATTAATCGTCATAACATTCATTAATCGTCATAACATTTCTAAATACCCCGAAGGTGGCTTTAACCCATCCAACCGCCCCCTGCCCCCTTCTCACAATTCCGTAGTAGGTTAGTATGGCCCTTGTTTAATTTGCCGTGAAGGACCTACTTCTCTTTTACCCTACAATCGTCCCCTTACATAACGCAACCCTCTTTACAAAAAAAATCCTTCTACAGCCTTGAATGTAGGGGATGAAATGGCGATCTGGCCCAACACCACACCCCCTATATTTCTCCGCAACCCCTTTAGACCCTGTTACTCGAATGCGAAGTCACCCCAACAACCCCCTCCTCTTTTCCACTCCACCCCCACTTTAATCCCCCTACCCCATCATACCACACGGATACGTAGCTTGATTNCCCCTCCTCTTTTCCACTTCACCCCCACTTTAATCCCCCTACCCCATCATACCACACGGATACGTAGCTTGATTCCTCTGACATTTATCGAGCTGTGTTTTTATTTGTTGCTACCTATCTTAATAGTGTTCTGATCTTTTGTTTTGATGAACTTTCCCTCGTAAAAAATAGTCTAGATTTTTTTTATGTGATATTAGAAGTCGTCATTCTGATGATATTTGAATGAGTAAAAAGCAAATAAGTCTACTTTTGTCAATTTAAAAATAAAATTAGTTAAATTCATAAATTTTGTTTCTTACAATTTTTATCAAGTCTTGCTCACTTTTATAATATATATATATATATATAAATTTAATAATATCAGGCTAAGTTTTGACATGGTTATTTAAAAGTTTGTATTGGGTTATTCGTGGTATAACGCTAATGTTCTCTCTTTCAAATAAGTACGGCACGTATTATGTCGTTTTATTTACTTATCTTGAGTGTTTATGTAAAAATTTTAAAACACGTTGTGCTTCAAAATAAAATGAAAATAATTATGGAAACCATAAGGTATATAACCATCCAATTCATTTAAAAAGCAAGATGGAATTCCCTAGATCATGTGAACAAAAACATATTTTAAATTGGAACTCTTTAGAGTATTATAGGCTATAAGATTCAGGATTAATTTTAAGCATTTTATATGCAAAAGTTCTATTTTAAGAAAAAAATTCTCAGTACAGAGTTTTGAAAATTCTATTAACATCAATATGTTGGGTTATTTAGTTTTCCTCCAAACATTATGTTTAATTAAAAAATGTATATATTGTAATCAATTGGTTTATTTTTTATTACACTTTAGCTATTCTAGATTTGATTGTTTATTGTAAATATTAAAGTTAATATTTTGATAAATAATACTATAATTGGCTACTTATGAAAAGAAAAGTTATAACAATGCAACTTATGAAACTTGAGGGGGGAATATTTTTTATAGTAATTACAAATAAATCTCTTGACTAATCACAAAATAAAGTAAGTCAGAAATACTCAAGACATTTATTGGAAATTTTATAGCTAAAATTTCATTCCCACAGATAATATAAATTATCTCATACTTACGGTAGTATTTCGGTATTTAGAATTTTTTTTTTGCTGTAGACAATAGTTATATTTTAGATAAATAATATAATTGTTTTATAGGTGTCGATAAAATCAATCAAAATTTATAGTTGTAGCTCACATAATGTGATGTATGAAAATAGTAAAAATTATAATAATTACTTTTATATCAGTCAAAAAAAAAGTTTATATAGCCTACCTATACGTCCAAACAAAAATAGTTTATATAGCCTACCAATACGTCCAAACAAAAATAATCATACAGTTGTATTTTATTAGTATTAGCACAAAGATTAATATGGCAGTCGATTTCTTGCCGTGGCCTTAGGGTGGGATATATGGGGACTCGAGGTAAGGTTGTATTCAAGTTTTCATGACAAAAAAGAATTTTTATAGCAAAATAAATACAAGATCACTTTATTAGACACTTTCAGTTAAAAAATATTCCACCTAGTAATCTAATACTTTCTTGAATATTTGTCATAAGGACATAGCCTACTAATTTAGAACAGAAACTATTTTAATTTAAAAAAAAAAGCTACAGTTGTATTCAGCGATACTCATTACAGCTATTAGAGAAAAACTGTACACTAGAGTACTGTTGTAGCCTATATGTAGAATATTAAAACTATATACACCTGCTTCAGTGACCGCATGGTACAAGACGTCACTCTAACAATAGATTTAAGACTGTCGAAAAAAGGGAGATTAAAATTCAAATACCATTTGGGTGTGTTGAGAGTGTTTTTCCACTCTCCTTACATGTAAATGCGGGTACACTTACTCTAAATTCAACCGGCCTCATCCATTATTCATTAACGTGATTAGTTCATATGCGTATAACCTGAACAGGTAGTAAGACTTGGTGCTAAGAAAACCTATCTACTCAAGCAATGTTTTCATTTATTTCGGCCTAAAATATTTTGCCATAAGAACTGCAAAACTGTTTCCAATCCATCCTGCTTTAAAGGGGTGTGATTTTTTTTTGTACATCTGCTCCCCCTATTGCCTCATCATTCCCACCCCCTTATTATGGTTACCACAAAATTATTTTTTGTCTCTACCCCTTACATTTGTTTGCATCACAATTGATTAAACTTTCCGCTGTCCTATTTTAGTGTTTGAAGGAAGGTCTTCCGGTTTACTAAAGTTTTTGCCTTATAACCCATTTTTTCCCGAGTTTTTTAACCTCCTCTTTTACTATAGAAGGCCTATTCATTAAAAACAATGTTATAAATTGTAAAATAAAAAAGTGTTCATATTTTTACATTAAATACACATTTCCGTTTATTCGATGTTTCGCTAGATAAACAAATGGATTCAAAACAAAAATTTAAAAAGTTAACACATTAATATGGTTATCACCCACGTGAACAAGTCAATTGAAATTTTAAAACTGACTTTTTAATATCAGGCGATTATTGGAAATCAATTTAATATTGGATTATATTATCATATTATAGTACCAAAAACTGTTTTTAGTAAAAATAAACCAAATCCGTAATTGTTTTCCTTTTTATTTATTTCGTATTGATGAAGAGAAATTGGCGTACTAATAGGACTTCAATAATGGCGAAAGTTAAAAGAAAATAAATCGTACGAAACAATTGTAAAACTTTATGATATTGATATAAAATTTTCAAAAACAAGTTTTCAGTCATCTAACCTTAAGTAAGTTTTCCTTATAAAAACAAACACCAGTTTGATAATCACAATAATTACTCTTTATATATAAATTTCAAACCAAATTGTTAAAATATATTAGAACAAATAAATTTTCAAAAATAAATTATTTGTAAACTTCCCTTAAAATAATTTATTTTAAATATGTTAAGATACATTATTATTTATCTTGTTTAAACACGTCACCCGATACCATTTTTGAAACAAATAGCTAAAGG
>CABFOW010000956.1:150692-186453 GCA_902141385.1 Timema californicum
AATTGCAAAATCCACTTTTTTGGGTTTGTGTACCCATAAAACCTAAAAATTCTTCATCACAAATTCGATTTTTTGTTGATCACATTACTCTCTCTCCGAGGGGTCAAGAGAAATGGTTAATTCAATGATTATTGTCAATTACTGTGGATCAATTTAAACCTAGTTTGGTAGGAATATTCTGGAAAGTTTTGCCAAACAACGTATGTATAAGTTGCTGTATCTTTTTTTTATTTGAAATGTATTACGATAAAAAAAAAATTATCACCGCGTTTACTACCTGTTTAGGTTGTACGCCTATATGGTAGTTACTTCAATTTGATAGAGATGAGGAAGGAAGAACTTTAAAGGTAATCTACCCTAACTATCTTGGAAGAGTGTGGAAAATCACCCTCATTACACCCGACTGAGATTCAAATTCTAATCTCCCCGTCATCGGCAGTCGTCTAATACGAGAGTGAAGCCTTAGACCATTCAGCCATTGAAGCTAGACTGAAGAATTAAACCACGTTAACAGTGGTTAATCACTATGAATATAATACACTATTAAATGTATTAGGCCTACCTATTCATTGGTTGTATGTCTATCTTTATCAACCAGGAAAATATTATCTTCATAGCTAATGTTAAATTATAGGAGATATTTCCGCTTGAAATCAAAAGAAAAATCTTAAGATCGCACTCTGAAGAAACTAAGAAAACATGCCATAAGTTTTGACATGATTAAAATGATATACTTAGCATTTTTTTTAAATTGAGGGAGTGATGACGTCATAGAAGATAAGGTTTTGGGAGAGAAGTGATGAAAAAAGGAGGATGATTCAATTATAATGTTGAATGGCTTGAAGGAAAGAAGAACATTTTCGGAGATGAATGAAGTACTGTAAGATGACAGGGCGCGTTGGTGGTCTAATTTGACTGATAAAAGGTGTAGACCTGCCCTAAGACAAAAACCTAATAATAGTAATAATAATAATAATAATAACAGGAAGCGAAGTCTTCCGTTCGCAGAATTGTTAGTTCAAACTAATAAATAATAATATATATCGTGTGTTTTGTACAATAATCTATGAAAAATAATCAAAAGGAACTGACATTCTATTACTGGTGAAAACGCACAAAATACCTTGCTGTGATAAAAGCAGTAAAAAGTTTTTAGTAGGCCTACTAAAAAACTATCAAGCATTTTTTTTAAAAAGCTAATTTTATTTTGTTAACAACAATATATAGCACCTTTTAATGTCTTCCAATAGGTAGGCTATAGGCTACAGCTCAGATTGAATCATTACGGTTTTTTTTTTGTCTTCCAACGTTCACAAAGTAGTATACTGTCTATATATACTGCACAAAACAACACCATAAACAAAGGTTTGAATTACAAATTACCTTTTCACCTCAGAGCGAAAAATAAAACAAATAATTAGTAACGTGTTTCTAATTATGAAACGTATAACATTAACTGATATTTAATTAAAAGTAAATCTCTTTTTGCGAAATCAAGGAGGCATGAAAAACGTGTGGTTACATGAAAGAGCTGTAAAGCGGTACCTCCCATCCGTACACACAAGTTTACGAGGGCTATAAAACAAGTGTATATCTGTATACATAAATATAATTACTCAATGGGATATAATTTACCAAAGCGCGGCGTTAAAATGATCGTTTCACTTTGGCGATTATAAGCTCATAAACTTCTGTTTTAATGATCAATAAAATTTCTCTCCCGCGTCGTCATCTCCTGGTTCCTCGCGCACGCGCGGGTTGTCTGATGACGTCACTCGGCCAATGAGGAGTGGAGCACTGGGTCACGTGGCTTTGTTTACATCGGTTGTAAGGTTATTGTGTAGTTCATATGAGTGTGTGCAGTTTGTTTATATATTATTGGGGGTGTGTAGCGCACACTTTCCAAATATAGATAGCACCACACGACTTACAAACTGAATATAGCTTAGGACGATACAGCTAATACTACATATAATAGCTTAGGACAATACAGCTAATACTACATATAGGTCTTAAAGCTTAGCTAAACATTTAATCTGAAAATTGAAAAAATAATACCTGGACATGGGAATCGAACCAGGGATCTTAGGCTTAGTACACCAATGCTCTAACCCTGAGCTATCCGGGAATCGTTCCATGCCCAGGGTCATTCTTCACTCATATTTTAAGGCAGAGACTATGATGGACGTGTGGGAATCGTCAGCAACAAATGTGTGATTTTATTAAGGTCATGAGCTATCAGATAACGCAGCCACCTTCGACTCAGTAGTTGGATTATTGCTGCCACTTGTACAATTATTATAATTGCAGCATTGTATAATTAGAGCATTAGCGTACTAAACCAAAGGTCCCGGGTTCGATTCCCGTGTCCAGGTGTCATTTTTCAATTTTCAGAATATGATATCTAGATGGAGTAATCCTCACTAAAAGCATAAATAATAGCTTTGGCTATTTGATTCTTAAACATTTCATGATTGAAATGAAGGACAAAGATGCATTTTTTTTTAAATCGTCTTATATTTTTATTTTTCAGTACCATCAACAATATAATGCGAGTCCTCTGGACCACTGGTATTCAACTTTTTTGTTCGCGTAATTCCAGATATCATTTTATTATAACTTTGTACCCCTCAAAGTTGTTGCAGCATAATGCAAGTTACGCATATCCTATCATTTACATTTAAAATAAATTAGCTAAGATACATTCAAAATAAAGTAGGTATTGAGTAAAAGTTTTAAATGATTTACATATGTAGCTTATTTATATATAAGCACCACGTCTTACTACCCATTGGGGCTATACACCTATGTTACACTAATGGTTTGAGGATTATGAAGGCTTAATTAAGAGGAAATGCACCCTAATTTGCATAGAGGGAGAGTGTAAATATATTTAGGAAAAAACACCCTTGGTAAACCTAACCAGGGTCAAACCCTGATCACCTTATCTTCGGAAGTCTAGTCCAACACTAGAGTAGCGCGTTTTAGACCACGTGGTCGCCGAAATGGTTCTTAAATATATTTATTTTATCTACTCCCTAAGATGTCTTCAAGTATCCCTGGGGCTACGCGTACCCCAGGTTGAGTGCCACTGCTTTAGAACACACTATCTATTTAATTATGTGATGGGTATATTTTGTGCGCCATTTATTACTGCCCATTCGGGCTATGATCATTTAATTAAACAAATGGTGTAGGGATGACCTAGTTAAAATTTATCAGGAAACTTACCCAAATTTGTGTAAAAAATCGGGTTAAGAAACCATTTACAAAATCCACCCTCATTACACTTTACTGGGATTCGAACCGTGACCTCTCCCTCACAGGTAAATAAGACTAGATGAGCGTGACCTTTAGTCCACGTGCACACCGAGGCTAGTAATTATAAGAAATTTGTTATTACTTCGTAGTATTTAGTGTATATTTTAAAACCGCATGGTAGATAAGTGGCGATGGGGGTAGGTTATTAGCACCTGGGGTAGTAGTTTAAATGAACTTTGAATCCTAAGTAGGCTAAGGTTGGTGAATTGTTTTAAATTCTGGAACGGTCCCTTAAAAATCGGACTTAGGCCTACTCCTGACCAGATGAATTAGATTAGAGAGGTTTTTTTCCCATGGTTGACTCTCCATCCTCTATAAAATTGTATACTTGCTTTTTGGTTAAAAATTCATATAAGGGTGGTTTACTGATGAGGGATTTTTGATAATGGCTCTAACAATTTAGTTTGAATAAATCTAGGGATTAGTTGACATGACAAATAAAATATATAAAATTTTCGGGGAAAAATTATATTGAGGGTAGTTTACTGATGACAGTGTGGCAGTTTTTTTTCTTTCAAATTTTGAATATTTCAAAAATACTTCTGAGGATTTTGTTCATAAAATGTGTGTAGTAATTTATTTAAAACTTAGACCTATATAAATTTAATTATCTGTTTGGCTAAAAAAAAAATGATAGTTTACTGAGGATTTTTTTTTAAACTTGAATGTATTTAAAAATAGATACAATTTTGTTAAAAATTGAAAATTGAGTTTATTTTATTTTACATAATAAATAATTTAGGTGTGTTTAATTTTCTAAAATAAATTAATTTAAATATAGTGTAAGCCTAGTTATCACAAATTTTAGAAAATTTGCTATTTTTCCAAATGGTTTTGAAAATTTAGTTTAAAATTGACATCGAGGAATTTTCATAGTAAATAAGAATATAGTTTATTTTTACAAATTAAACATAATTGGGTAGCAGATTATATATAACTGATTTTCGAACATTTTAAACTAGCCGAAGATATTAGAAAGTTTTCTTTAAAAGTAATATATTAATATTGATTATTGTGATTAACAAAAATATATGTTGATTTATACTGAGGTAATCTTACTTAAGGTAGTTTGCTGAGAACCTAATTTTGATAATTTTACCCTAACCTATGAGAAATTATGCCCGATTGTGTTGTAGGCCTACCATTTATTTTATTAATATTATTTAGCAATTTGATTAATATTTTGCGCCTATGACTGCTTGTATTAGTAGACAATACCAATTCAAATAAATGTCGCTCATAAAAAAAACTATTTGAATGAAAACGAATTATGTTTTAAGTCATTCCTCCCCTAGTCAATAAATTTTTATCCATAATAACGTAACAGTTATATATATTTCTAAAATACTAAGTTTGGTCAAAACTGGTTGAAGACGATTTTACAACTATTTAGTACATGTCTACTGCCTCTTTAGTTTATGATATGGACTACGTGATCAAAGTATTATTATAGTGTATGACACTAATGTCTTACGAGAAGACTTTGGGTATGTCATGTGTTAAGTCTGGTTGAAATAAATTATATTTTTATTAATTTTAGTGTTAAATTTAACAATCCTTTATTTTTATCTATTTTATTGTCTTAAAACTATTTATTTTTATATACCGATAAGTAGAGCAAATTTCGGTCAGTATAGGTAAACATGTTTGTTATTTTTTATGCCCCATATATGCATGAAGTCGTGAACATTTGCTAACAATTTGGGGACCTGTATTTTAAAAATAAGAGACGAAAATATTAAAAAATATTGTAGTGTGTTTTGGAGTGATTATTGTATTTGTTCTGAGTTTATTGACAACTCAATGACTGAGAAATTATTAGTTAAAAGGTGACCTGGTTGTCTAGGGGTAAGGTTTCGGGATTTTTGTGTTGGGGGTCCGGGGTTCAATCCTCGGTCCTGCAACAGTTTTATCTGATTGCCAAACCCTTCTTTCACCTCTTACAAGACGTGTATTAATCACAGCTTGTGAATGTGTGGAATGTCAGTCCTCCACCGGGATCTTTAATAAATATTGAACTAAAGATTAGATAATTATAACCTCGTTTATATAGATATTTGATATATGAATATGCATATTGTATAAACTTAATATATACATTTTTTCATTTATTTGAGGTATTAAACGTGATTTTACTGAACCGAGAAAATACATAAACCTTCGAGTTATTAAATAATTTAAATTAAAAATAGACATAATATTCAGCCCCCGGCCGTTAATTCTCAAGAGTGAAAGGGTAAACCCACATTTCACCATGAAGAGATTTTTTGGCCATGTCAGGCATTGAACCCGGTACTATCAGATCAGTAGCTAGACATGCTACCGACTGGGCTAGGGCCTCGGAAAATATACATTTTACTAAGTCGAATACAGGAAATGCATAATTAATTTATTAGAATATAAAAAACCAGATACATTATATACAACAACGAAAAATTAATTTAGGACTTTTACTAGTCTATGCATGTATTTATTTTATGCTCATATCCCGTACGGCTAGTGATATGTGGTGACAAAAAGATGAAGATAGATTTTGATTAGGTTGTCCATTGCCCTTACATGATACTTGAACAAAGTTCATCATTGTGGTTAAAATTGATAAGTAACAATTTTTAGTAAAAATTACCCATGTAGATCCCTTCATTATAAGTAGAGCTTTGTTCAAGAAGTTGGGTTTGCATTTAAATTAGCTGCATAATAGATATATTTATTAGTATTAAATTTAATTAGCTGTATTGTATAAGCATTTTATATAGCTTTTTTAATTAGCTGAATTATAAACTAGTTTAATAGTGTTTAGCTCCAATTGCTTCATTGGAGGTATATATAAGAGAGTTTTATTTAAATTGGCTGTACTGGAGAGTGATTAGAAAGTGTTTTATTGAAATTGATTATACAGGGCAAAAATCTGTAAACGTTATCTTTATTATTTTTATATGAATTAGTTTAATTTTCTTTTCTATTCCTCACAAGTAGCATCCCGGAATATGTATCCCTCCACCCATGTGATGACGTCACAAGTACAATACGTCTGCTGTAAGATTTTGATCGGTGTGAGGACTTTGCGATGTGTAAATGAACCAATGAGGGAATACTTGTCTAGTGCTTACAATCCACTGTGCAGACACAAAACATAGGCCTACTGGGGTTAAAAGGGAAAGGTCACTGAGCATGTGCGCTACGCCTGACCTTGTGTTAGTTTAGGTTGAGTGACAAGTTGATGTATGATATCTGGTGTTTCATGTTGTCTTCGGAAGAGTTAAACTACAGGGGGTCTAATAGTATTTAACATACCCCTCCTTGGTATTGTCGATTTGACGGACGAAAAACATTTTTCTGACATTCCAATGAATGTATTCGTCATGGAATATATTTTGGTAGCGCTCGCTTTTGACAGATATTTTCAGCTTTTACAGTTTAAAGTTCTTACAATGTTGGTTGAACATTTAAATTTTATATCCTTTTAAAAGGTTCCCTTTTAGGTATGATTAAATGATTTTTCAAGATTAAAGTGAAACAAGAAAAGCCAGGCCACAAAAGGTTTTATTTGGAAAAAAATTAGGTAAATTTTTTATTTTGTTATTTTAAGTGCCATGCCGAGTCTTGTTTTTGAAATATATATATATATATATAAATTAGCTCCAATGCTAAGTAGGCCTATAACTGTCTTTTTTTTCAAAAGTTTAAGAGTTTTTATTGTAATATCACGAAAGTAGGAGTTTAACATTTAACCTTCTGACTCAAATGCATTAACTTCAGACGACTACAATATTAAGTTCACCTACAGTTGTGTCCAAGCAGTACAAGATGTAAGACCCTGATTCTAGCCCTGACATATTCCTAGAAACCAAGTACAATGCGTGGATCATAATTGAAGATAAATTACTAACAACTACCAAACATTTTTTTTTTAATATTCATTGGTCCAAAAAATAGTAATGCTAAGGAGATGAAATAAAAACAACCCATTGATATGAAACTGCATTAAGGATTTATCTACCTGTTAAACAAGTCAACAAAATATGCACACAATCATTTAAACTTTGAAGTTAAGTGTTACTAAGTTACATCTTGTAAGCTCTACTTATTGTTTTTATTAGTCTAAAAGTGCAAAACGTGTTTTGTTAGTTGGTCTTGTATACTATTTTATTCTGGGACCACCCTTTTCCTCTATTTATCATATTTAGAACAGTTTTATGTATTTTACGTGCATATCGGTTCATCCTTTCATTCTAGCTTTGTATGAAATTTAAAAAAAACCCAAAGAAGCCTCCTATGTTACACTAATAGTCTATTAACAGTGAATATGGGGGTAAAAAAACACCTCACACCTCCTCTGCACTCTTTGAACATAACGCAATCTGGCTAGAGTGTTTTCGTGTCATCAAATTTGAAATATGGTTATTATAGCAATAGCTCATATTTTTCAACCTCCTTCCCCCCACCCTCCCTCGAATCCTGTAGTCTAATATTTTTTTCAAAATAATATATTCTATTTTTTTAGTCAGTCGTTTAAAACTTTACTGGAAATACGTGCCCTATCTGATATAGGCTTACATTCACAAAAGTTAAATATATGGAGTTTGAGTTAAGGAATTTGCTGGGAAGAAGACGGTAAGGGGATGATGAGGAAGAGGGGGATAAAGAGGAGAGGGTGTTTAAGCAAAAAAGGGGGGGAGTGTAAAAAAAAAGGTCATAATTTTTCTAGATAGCAAACAGAATATTTTAGTAAATGAGCCATTTTCTAAGTGTACTTATCTCATTTGCTTTTCTCCTTCATACATTTTTTTTCTTGGGCACATTTATTTATGTAATAATTTAAAGTGTTACATAAAATACTATTTCAGTAGAATAAGGCATTAAGGATTGTTAATTATTTAGCTATAAACCTGTGATATTAAATGTGTGACCTTTGTGGCAAATAAAATAGAGCTATTTAAAAAAATACTTTTTGTTCATTGGGACTTTGCCCAATTTTGCAAGACTTAGCTTTCCCCCTAGCCCGGATATAAACCACACACACTGTCAGAGGGTGTTTAAGTTTAAAAGATAAGATGGATAATATCTTTTTATGATTTTTTTTTCATACATGCATTTGATTGATTTTTGTACTCCAATACAACTTGTTTGGATAACGTTCTTTTAGAATTAGAATTATTATATACTTAAAATTCATCTTTACCATTCAATTACCTTGGATTAGTTGATGTATTCGGGAAAGTCTGGCACAAAAAATTACACATAATTGTCGACTATGATGTGTGCAATGATTAATACATTTTAAAAAAAACAGAAAATCAAATAGTGTTTTTTATAAAATAAATAATTTTAATTGTATACTCTTCCAGTTTTATTGTCCACCTGAATATACCTTCTGATAGTAGATTACAAATTAATTCATTGGCAACTACTCAATTCATTTCCGTAACTGGGAGACACAATTAAAGGTATTGAGGGGTAATACCCAATCAAATTTGAAGGGACAAACTTATCAGGGTACAAGACTGATTTTTATAATAATCCCTCCCGGGTTGGTGAGAAAATTAATAGAGCAATATTGTAAGATGATATTGGGACTTGCGTAGTTGTTAGGTTTTTAGTCTTAATTCAAGGAAGTTTTGCGGTTTTTTGGGGAGTGAGGCAGGGTAGGGTAATTGTGGGGGAGATCAAGGGTAGAATGGGTGGGATGATGAAGGGAAAGGAAGGGACCTAAAGAGCACTGATTTTCTAAGCCGATAAAAATAATATTCACTAATATAGAATACAAATAGTGTTTTTTTTTATTTAAAAAGAGAAAATGTATCTTCTTAGTGAATTATTACTATACTTTCCTACAAACCTTTTAGAACTTAGCGTTTAATTTATTGCAACATTAGCTAGTTTTGCAAACACATGTAGGTGTGTGTAGAGATTTGGTTAATTTTCTGTATCAGGAAGGAAATTTTATTAAATATTGGCTCTTCTACTGTTGGGCGGAATATTATATTTATTTGTATATCTGTACTGATGGTGTAGCAAACATTATATTACGATCAAACTTAATTCCCACTGCATACCAAAGTAATATTTCAATCTCGATAGTTTGTGTCAAGTTCACACACTTTGCAAATTATCTGGATACATTAATTATTTACAAATACAGGTTCTTAAGTCACGTGACTATAAATCCTTTAATCCAACGTGAATGGTTAACGTGACAGCTTAAAACCCTTTCACTTTGTAATTATTTTTATTCATATCCTTAGAATGAATTGGTATCCAGACTCTAAAACACCTTGCAAGCACCTTTCTTGAAAACTGTTTTAATTTCGTAAAAAAAATACACTTTTTAATAAAAAAAATTCTATTAGAAGTTTTTAAATTGTTAAGTTACTTAATTGTAGAACACGAAGATATATTTTCTTATCACAAACCTAAATCTTAATATTATCTACAATCATGCGTTAATTCAAATCATTATAATTTATAAATCTTATGGATAGCTTCATTTTGTACAAAAAAAATCCTGAAATTAATGTTACTGAAGGAAAAAGGGTATTTATTAGTAGTCTAGTTCATCGATGATACTTAGAAATAACATCTTTCCCGCTGAGATTATTAGTTAAGGCTTCAGGTATGAGTGCAGATATAAACAATAAATATATAGTTTTCTCAAACTTTTCCAAAATTAATTTGGTTGAGATGCTGGAATAGCTTAGTTTTTTTAATTATTAGTAGTCTACGTTAGAGACTAGGTATATTAAATATCTTTGTTTCTATATATATATGTAGGCAATCGTGTGTGTGTGTATGTGTGTGTGCGCGCGCGCGCATGCTTGTGCTAGGTATTGAAAGGGTAACTTAGAGGAAATAAACCAAATTATCATTTGGAAGGTATATGAAAACCACTATAATAAATCACATTTAGAAAACTAGCTCTGTTACTTCTGGCCGAGTCCCAAACTTCAACTCTATCCATTAAATGAAATTCAGTCAGTGGCTAGCCTGACGCCTATGACAATGTGGCCAACAGTATTAGTCTCAGCTTGTTAAAAATAACTTTAGATTTCATAAAAAATGTTGACATATTATACGTGATTCAATTCTAACCCGAAGAAAAATATACTGACCATCTTCAAAGATTATTTTTCTTAATTTGTATAATTTCGATTCAGATACTTTTTCTTTTGAAAATAAAAAATAAAATGTAATAATATAATGCATGTTCTCGAGAACCCCCATAAAAGGTTCGTCTGAATTTCCCTGGGTATTAGGACTGTGTCCTTGATTTCAAGTCTACTACACACATGAATAATCATGTGTTCAAGGACACACATTGTTAAAACAATAGGTAAACCCCACCTTTATTTTAAGACGGGATTTTTTTTAGGCTTGACCCTCATCTACGTAACTTTCAGTATTAATTGAATATATCAATTAATATATTTCCGAGTGGTCTAAGACGTCGTTCTTGCAACAGAGTAGACTGCCGATGACACTAAGATCGGGGTTTGAATCCCGATCGGGTGTATTGAGAATGGTTTTCCCTAAATGGTTATCCACACCCTTCCCCCTACGCAAATGCGGGTACACTTCCTTTAAAATGTAACCTTTCTCATCCCTGATTAGTGTAATTAGTACATATGAACAGGTTGTAAGACGTCCTAAAAATAATAAATTTTCTCAACTAATCTCGTAGGGGACTCATTCACAGGGCCATAGAAACGAGTTTCCACCCATCAGGGTACGCCGTCCAATGCCACCCTCCACAAAACGAAGATTCGAATTTTGGCGGTGAAAGGGTTGGAATGTTTTTCAAGCCCCCCTCTTTCCATCTTCTGCAGGGCTATTTGGAAGTAGGTAACCCCCGGCGTTGTCGGCGCTTTGTTTACACAGTGCTATGGCTCCCTCACTCCAAACACCCTCTTCCCCACCCACGCAGTCTCATCCTCCCCCCCCCACCCTCCTCAACATCCCCTCCCCCCCAGGGCTCTTGTCTCGCGTTCTACTCGGCACTCCGGATGAGCGATGACGTATGAGGGTGGGTTGGCCGGCTTCATCCCTCCTTTTCCTCTCACCTATACTAACCAAATTGAAAATATACACTTCTCAAGGAATTGTGTTTTGTTTTCTTAGAACTGTTAGTATTTCAAAGTATTTGGTTAGCAATCGATATATTTTAAATATTGACCTTCACACGATATCCACCCATCTATGGAAGTCTGATTCCCTTCCCGGTTGTCAATTCTCCAAGAGGTACGAAATTATATTGGGTTAAAGCAATTCATAGCTCACTACAAGTATTATATTATGGGATGATAGCCCTCTTGTTAATCGCGTCGCTTCGGTGGCCGAATGGCTTAAGGCGCTATTCTCTCAATAAACAATACTGCTGAAGATGGGGATATTGGGATTCTATCCCGAGCGGGTGGTTTTTCCTAGATGAGTTTGCACTTTACCTCCACGCAAGCTCGGGTACACTTCCTCTAAATTAAACCTTCCTCATCCGTAACACATTAGTGTAATTGGTAGATAAGCGTGTAACCCAAAAGATTTTGTTTTTATATTATAAAGTTTTCTCTGTGCTGTATTTGCAAAGTTTGAGACACAGTTAGTAGTAGTATTTTGCCCCTTTCATTACTTGGTTGTTCCTTACAATAATTTTAATTTATATTCTGATCGGTCTTTTCCAAGGGCTAACTCTAGCAATACACTGAATTGCCAGTGACGAAGCGGTTGAAGTTCGCATCCTAGGTAGGAGTATTTGGGGTGGATTTTACCAAATGGGCACATAAATTCCCTTCATACGGATGATGATGCATTTTCTGTCAATTCTACCTTCTCCAGCCATACCTCATTAGGGTAGTAAATATGAGGTTAGCCCTGATTGATACATCCAATATGGCCTCTTGAGGGAGCTGCAGGTCTTATGAAAAAAAGGCTTTATCTTCGCTCTTTCTCGGTTAACTGTTGCCAAATCTCCTCACTTTCAGTAATGCCGAAAGGTTGTGTGATGATCTATAAAAGAGCTACTGGCAACCTCGAAGATCCAAATGTTTCGTACTATAGCCGAGGGGAGGTTGACCACACGAAAACAAAGAGACTGGCAACTCGATTTCCCAATAGTAAACATGTTTTCTCGGAGAAGATATCCAGTGAATTGTGACGTCAAGCATGAACAATAACGGGACCACATTCCCATACGATTACACGCCATCTAGTGCACAGTAGGCAAATTTTTATTACAACAAACATTTAAAAATATAATTAGAGATACTTTTAAAACGTTTTAAACTGTTTATAGACTTTTTTCTTCAAGTCTGAATATCAAGCTATCATATTAAAATGTAGACTACAACAAATTAAAAGGAGATTATTCGTTCATAAATGTGTTTTGAATGAATAGTAGAATGAGTGTATTGATCTCAGGGTAGTTTAAGGGTCGCGCGAAATGAAATAATGTAAGTGAAGGCGTCAAGCACATGGTACAATAACAAAAGAGTTACAGAGGTTTGTTTGGTCTCTTTGGAGAGTCGAACCTAGTACTGGATTGATGTATCCTTGTATCTGTCTTTAGATATTAACAATATATCTATAATTTTAGAACTACATATACATAAGCCTTTACTTAATTAAAACGTTCAACATAGTTTTATTAGATGGGCCTACTACATTTTAGGGGTGGGGATTAAAAAAGTAGTCTTAAAGGAAATGCATCTGTATTATTATGTAGAAAAAAAAGAAACCCCTGTACTTTACTGGGATTCAATCTCCGACCTCACCATAGCTTGCAACCAAGAGTAGGCTTAAACCCAGTATACTAAGGCGCGGCGGGGAAATTAGTGGAGGGGGTAATTACCTTGTAGATAAGGGGATGTGCGAGTGCACAGTAGGCAAATTTTTATTACAACAAACATTTAAAAATATAATTAGAGATACTTTTAAAACGTTTTAAACTGTTTATAACTTTTTTTTCAAGTCTGAATATCAAGCTATCATATTAAAATGTAGACTACAACAAATTAAAAGGAGAATATTCGTTCATAAATGTGTTTTGAATGAATAGTAGAATGAGTGTATTGATCTCAGGGTAGTTTAAGGGTCGTGCGAAATGAAATAATGTAAGTGAAGGCGTCAAGCACGTGGTACAATAACAAAAGAGTTACAGAGGTTTGTTTGGTCTCTTTGGAGAGTCGAACCTAGTACTGGATTGATATATCCTTGTATCTGTCTTTAGATATTAACAATATATCTATAATTTTAGAACTACATATACATAAGCCTTAACTTAATTAAAACGTTCAACATAGTTTTATTAGATGGGCCTACTACATTTAAGGGGTGGGGATTAAAAAAGTAGTCTTAAAGGAAATGCATCTGTATTATTATGTAGAAAAAAAAGAAACCACTGTACTTTACTGGGATTCAATCTCCGACCTCACCATAGCTTGCAACCAAGTGCAGTGTGAGTTTAACTTAAACTACTTGGTCGCTAATACAGGCTGTAACTAAATATATATAAATATATATATATCGTATTTAATGTTTTATCGAGATCCCTCCACTATTAACTCTCCCCCTCCTTTCTCCTATTTTTCACCCCTTCAATCAAAGCACTATCCATTCTCTTCTTCATGAAAGTGTATTTAGTTGAAGAGAACTAAGTAAAGTTCCGAGCTAAGTTAAGTGCGATGGGCGCTCAACCCACGTGAAACTAGTACAGGAAATTAAGCTACTCTAGTTGGAACGGACAGTGGTGATTTGTTGGAGGTTGGTGGGCCTTCGGACGCTAAAATAAAATGAGGCATATTTCATTTTCGGTTAAACCCTTTCACCTTGCCATTCTTGAGCCGCCCCCCCTCCCCTTTTCCCCCTCGTGATTATATGAGCGTGCGTGTTCTTTCTGTACTCTGATCCACCGATTGAAGACACTTTTCTAACAGTTCTAAATATATTATCCAGATATACCCACGTCTTTGTAATTCTTTTCCTCATGACAATCTATACAACTGTATAAAAATATTATTTGGAAAATTATGCGTTTTTCCTTGTGTTTTTTTTTAGCATCGCGTTTTATTAATCGTTCGGGATATAGCCTACGCCCGAAAATTATGGTAAGGTTGGTATGTAGGGAACGCTAGAAAAGGCTAGTGCTTTTGCAGTTTTATAACAAAACTTTTTTTGTTTACCTAAATAAATAAAATATTAATCTAATGTTAAAATAAGAGTTTAGTTTTCTTCACACTTTGCTGCCAACAGTTGTTAAATATCTGTCATGAGCAAAGCGGTATTATATGAGAAACTTTTTAAATTAAGAGAAAAAGTTGTCATTAAATTCCAGGACAGCTTTAAAACAAATATTCAAGAACTTTTGAAATCATCACGCGGAAAAAAATTAGACTCTAGGTTTTTACTGAAGTAATAGTTTATTTATTTTGACCAAAAACAATGTTTTCATAAATTTTATTTTATTATTTAGCAACGCGTCTTACTACTGGTTCAGGTTATATCATTTTATCGCCTCCCCTACGCCCTCACCTTAATACTGACTACTATAAAATTAAGTGTCGTACCCAGGTGAAATATCGTGAATCTTGCTTGGTCAAGTCACATAGCCTGTAATAAAACGTAGCGTAAGTTCGGACGTTTCGTCATTTTTGTGCAAATCTTATAGCTAGTTACCCTGGTTTTTTAAAAATTAAATTTCACAACGTGAAGGCTGTCATACGTGCGAGCGTTCAGTCACCTACAAAATTAAATTACACATAAAATGTGGCTTCTTTATCGAAAATCTGTAAAATTTTATACGAACAAGGTCTATACTTGAAATAAAAAAAATTATTTAAAATAAGATTAAAACAAGTTTCAATTGCTGTCGAAAGAAATTGCTGATTTCAGTAGAAAGATTTGGCAAAATAATTGATCAGTTTTAAATTTTAATCAATCAAAATAAATATCAAAATTGGTTGTGAAAAAACCGGGAAATTATTGTAGAAATTTTTTTTTATTCACCTCACGTTTTAAATATATAGCTCTATAACTAGCACATTCTGTATAAAAAAAGGTCTTACATATGGTTAGCGAAAATGCCGATAGTCTGAAAGGGATCTAACACGAGGTGAAAAAAATACAACTCGCTCAATTTGTTTTGTTTGGTACTTGTGTTTGTTTGACATAATATCACGCCAGAATGATACTTATACAGTTTGTATATTATTGAAGAGTCCATTTGTAATTAATTCTATAGAACTTTCAGCTATTATAGAATCTAAAAAAGGATAGCGAGGATTAACTTGAGTATTGAACTAACAATAACTATTACATGGATGAAAAAGGTTCCTAACATGATACCGTTATTAATCGAAACCTTTCTCTAAGACTCGAAACAAGTTATGCTAACAACTCACATCGATATATATATTATATTAATAATTGAATTGTTACTGTTATCATCATCTATTGGCTTGACTTTCATCTTAGAATAAAATATATACATGTACAATATATATTAGTGTCAGTGTATCCACTTTGTTTTTGAGCATTTTCAAGTCACCTCAATCGTAATTAAACTAATTTAGTTTTAAAATTAACTTTAAAGAATGTCATATTTAAGTTAATTAGAAATAAATGTTAAATATTTTGTATTTTGATTAGACATAATATTATCTGTCCCACGAAATTTTACGATGTCGGTTAGGTACCCTAATCTTTAAAGACTATAAACAATTTAAAAAAACTCACAGCTGTTTTTTTTATAATACACATAAAATACTTGTATTTGAGTAGGCAAAATAACGTTTTAGTAAGGGAAGGAGTTCATAAAATAAAGGTAAACGAGGATATAAAAGTCCTAATATCATCGTGTTTTTATCGCTCAGCGATTTGCCTCGTGAGATTTCTTATTTTACTTTTTCTCATCCTTTTTATGCCTAGCTCTTTCTCTTTCTATGTACCTCTCTCTTTCTATTGAAAACACTGTTCCAATTCGAGACTCCTTCATTCTTTGCCCACGTGCAAAAGTTATTTTGAAAAGTTAAAAGAAAATTAAGAACAGGCTAGTTTTGTTAAACCCATGAAGATATTAAGAGTCACATACACACTAGTGGGCACGCAGATAAAGGTGTCTATCTTATCTAATATGAGGGTGAACGTTATTTAAAACCTTGCTTTCTCATAACAAAACCCTCAAAGTAAAAAAAAAGTGGTGAGCCCGGAAGGGTACTAAGATGCGGGGGAAAAAAGGTGTCGTGACTAGCAATATAAATTGATAGCCTATAGGCATCTTTTGCTACGTTTAACGAGTCTCTATTTTATTAAAACAAGAGAGTACCACCAATTGTATCCCTGTCTTGTTCTTCCTCAACGTATACACCCTTTGTTTTTACACTTCTTTCCTTTTCCGTAGTATTATGACTTTCGATCAGTGTATAAGTTTATAGGCGTGGGGATCTGGTGTGTTTACTGTTGAAAATAGATGTGTTGAAATCCACGTGGTATCGAGACGCACAGTCCAAACTCACACACGCCACGGGACTGAGAGAAGGGGGGAACCAACTATACTGTGCACGCATATACACTGTCTAAATACGCATTGGACCGGTACACATTATGTTTTAATAGAGCTGCGTTATGTTGATACGTGATTTAAAATTCAACAAAATGTGATTATACGAATCAAGAAAAAAAATACGTTGAGTTACACATCTCAATATTATTTTATAAATTCAGAATAACTTAATATATTTTTTATCGCGGTGTCTTACTACCCGTTCGGGTTATACGCCTAAGTACTCATTACGCTAATGGTTTAGGAATCGGGAAGGTTGAATTTATTAGATGTGAACCCACATTTGCGTGGAGAGATAGAGAGAGCGTGGAAACACATTTGGGGAAAAAACGATCCCTGATTTCCCGATCAAGATTCAAACCTAGATCGCCCTGTCCTCAGCAGTCTGGATCAACACGAATCTAGCACGTTCGCCAACTACGCCACCGATACAGGTTGCTTAATATTGTTCAATTTCCTGCTGAGTAGTCTGTCCTTTCACCTTTAACCTCTCAGGACCATGGATCGTCTCCTAGTCATGGATATTTATTGAGAATTCGATAATAAAGTATTGTAATCTACTGTTATATCTAGTCATGTGAATATCAACACAGTTTCTACAGTTAAAATAAATCTCGTTTCTTTAATAAAAATCACGATTTGATTTTATGATTGAAAAAAGAGTATTAACTAAGTATTTCACATATTTATTAACTGCCTATATCTGTATGATATCTATTTTATTTTTTGTTCCGGATATTATGCATACAATTAGAAATACATAGTTTGTGTTTGAGTATTTAAAAGTTAAGTAAAGCTTTGTTTATAAAAACTATTATTAACTTATTTCATAAAAAATGAAATTATGGTGTATTTTTGTGTGCACGTTTTTCTACCCATCTGGTCTATCCACACATTTATATGAATGGAGTAGGAATGAGGAAGGTATAACTTAACGGAAAGGTATCAACAAATTTTCTGGAGAGAGAAAAAAAAAGAATTTAACCATTTATTTAAATATGAAAAACACCCTCGTTACAACAGAATGGTACACTAGTCTCAATCTCCATACCATTGACAATAAAGTATAATACCATAGTGACGTCTTAGACTCGTTACAACAGAACGGTACCCTAGTCTCAATCTCCATACCATTGACAATAAAGTATAATACCATGGTGACGTCTTAGACCAGTGGTTGGCAACAATTTTTATATCACGGCAGTATGGATTTTTTTTTATCTTGGCGGGCCGATTAAAAAAAATATTGAGCAAAAAATTTCAACATTATAATATACTCATAATGGTAATTAGTTATTAATCTATTTTTATGAACACAATTATTTGTTTGCTAAATATTTTTCGGGGTAGATTAAATCAGGTGAGCCGGATCCGGCCCGCGGGTCATTGGATGCTGACCTCTGTCTAAGACAATGCGACCATCGAGCCGGGTTAAAATATTTTAAAATAAATTACAAATGTCCACGCTCTTATTTTTAAACAAAATATTAAGATAAAAAAATGTGTGCTTTGTGTCTTACTACCCATCCGTACTCTCTGCATATTTACATCAAGGAAGGACGATAGTATTTATACTAAATGTACCCCCATTAGGGTGGACGGGTAAAGAAACACTCCCTTAGGAAAGAATCCTTCGATACGCCAGGTTGAGATTCGAACCCCAACCTCCCTGCCACCACCAAATCAGACAATTTAAGATGAATGCCTCTATAGACTAGCCCACCGGTGTTTTTTTAAATTAATATTAAAATAAACGTAGTCCGGGGCTATAGTAAGTGACAACTATGGTGACTTTGTTCCAAGTGAAAGTTTGAATACTCTGATAAAGATAGATTTAAATTCAATTTTCTTGAAAAGGGCCCTAAATTTAATACAAACCTATTATTTTCCGCAAAAATTAACATGATTCTACTATTTGATCAATGTTATTATAATGCTATTGATTAATACCAACCAAACGAGACATCTCACGACAAGGCCAGTCATATGTATACATGAAGTTAGATCCAGTAATTTTGATAGCTAACAGTATGTGATTTTCGTATTCTATCGCAGTATGTGGAGTCACAAGAAATAGTTTTATTTCCTTTTTTTTGTAGTTCCCCTTATAATTCTCTTCTGTGGCCACACGATCTAAGGAACCACCCTCATGTGTGATTAGAGTGCCGATGAAAGATAAGATAAGGGCTCAAATCCTGGTCGGGTATACTGAGGACAATTTTTCCCAAATGTTTCTCCACTCTATCTCCACGCAAATGTGGGTACATTTCCTCTAAATTCAATCTAGCTCATCCATCGCTCTCTATCATAAATAGTACAATGCGTATAATCTGAAAAGTTAATAAAGACGTGATGTTAATGAAAAACCTCCTTCAGACCTTTGCCAACACCTCTATATTATTGAAACGATAAATCTAAAACTATTCAAAATTGTACTAATCACAAATTGACCCTACTATCTACAAAGTAGCTCCAGTTAAAGTTCTATTTTACCAGTAAATATCACAATTAAAAATTACATGTTTCATTGCCATGAATGTATACAAAACAATATATTGTTATCTCCATTATTACTCACAATTGTTTTAGTTTATGTCATTATTGTGCTCATTTTAAAATCCCTGCCTGACCAGTGGAACCGTGTGTCTGTGCGTTGTATTGTCTTTCCATCACTCAGATACGAACAAACGTTATTTAGACGACCGTTTTTAGTAAAATATAACCATAAAGGAAAGTTTTATTGTCCAGTTAAAAAATCATTAGTCTAAATATAAACATACATACTAACACAAATTAAAAATATCACATCCCACAAACAAAGGCATTTTAAATGTATATTTAAAATTCTATATTGAAGAATTATGTTAAAAACTTAATGTAATGTTTTTTTCAATTACTACTTTTAAATAAATTTGTTAAAAACTAGAGAAGATAGTATTAGTTTTACATTGGATATATGCCTATATATTTAGGCATGTATAAAATATAAAACTGTTTATTTCAAGCTATAAAAACATCTATTCACATCCCTGACAGAATACATTTTTAAAATAAACCATTTAAGCGTACTGGAGTCTTTCCAAATGAACCATAATACTATCTTCTCTAGTTTTTAACAAATTTATTTAAAAGTAACGATTTTATAAAAAAAAAATTTTTTTAACATAATTCTTCATTATAGAATTTTAAATATACATTTAAAATGCCTTTGTTTGTGGGATGTGATATTTTTAATTTGTGTTAGTATGTATGTTTATATTTAGACTAATGATTTTTTAACTGGACAATAAAACTTTCCTTTATGGTTATATTTTACTAAAAACGGTCGTCTAAATAACGTTTGTTCGTATCTGAGTGATGGAAAGACCATACAACGCACAGACACACGGTTCCACTGGCTTGGCAGGGATTTTAATATGTGTAGGTACATATAAAAAAACTCCACGGTGTTAGCCTGCAATCGAGCCAAACAGACTGAGCGGTCAGCGTCTGTTGGGGGAGATAGTGCAAACTTATGCGAATAGTGGGTGTCATGTAGTCAGCACAACTAATCCTCCGTCCGTTAATCTAAGTTTTCTAGATCCAAACCACTCCTTTTTTTATTCAAGTAGATCCTCATTTGTCCCTACGAGGTTGATTTGACCCCGTTCCAGACCCAATGCTTCGCAGAAAATCTGGAAGTGTCAGGGACCAAACCCAGGACGTCTGGATTTGTAGCCAAGCACTCTGATCCTCAGATCACTAATTTTCAAAAATATTTACGATGGTAATAGATGTATATAGAAAGTACCTTCAAGGTTGGCCACACACCAAATTCGACATAAGATTCGCGACAGTTTGTTTAGAGGCAAATTGTCACATTAAGTTACATTTGGTATAGAAACGGCTGAGGTATTTTAAGTCGAAACAAGTAGTGATTGTTTTAACTTCCCACCATTTGTAAGTGAGCCATGAAAGAATTGGTTGCAGTGTTTAGTTGATTCTTAAAAAAATAATTAAAAAAGTAAAATTGATTTGTACAGTTGGGTTACTATGATAGCTAATGAGGATGTGGACGTAGGCATTATTTCATGGCAATTCACACAGATTTTTGACATGCAACCAGAAAAAGAATATTGAGTTCACTCAATACATAAAAAAGAGACATTAAAAAACTATGTAGTAGAACTAAAGTCTTTCAAAATAATTTAAATAATAACATTGCTGAATATCCACATTTCCTTCGGGTCCTGGCGCATGCGCAGTTCAAAATGTATTTCGTGTTTTGTCATGAATGAAAGGAGCATCGCTTTTTGTCGCAAGATGCCTCAAGGCGTCTCGCTACAACGCAACGTCGCAAACAGTATGTGGCGCTTCATTGGATGTTATGGTAGCCGAGACGTCTGCAACACGCTGCGACACGCTACGACAGTCTTGTCGCGAAAAGAAATGTTGCATTTGGTCTATGGCCAGCCTAAAGGAGTGCTCTCAAACAGAGCTGAACCGTTGGAATCATACTATTTGTAAAACATCCGGTAGGCCTATATAATTATATTTTAAAACATCCGGCAAAGCTGTGTATTACTTTGTGAAAGGCGTATCTTTTGATTGTGCTTTTTATTATTTAATAGGATGACTCCTGAAAGTGACACTAATAACAATTACCCCATCTCCACCAAAATTTTCTATAGTTCTATCCTCTATATGACATTGCTAACTTTGGTAAAACAAAACTAAGGATGTTAAAATAACAGGAAATATTATTTTAAAATATATTTTTGAGTGTATGCACATTATTTCTAAAAAGAAAAAGTTGATTCATTTATTTATTTATATTGGATAAAACAATCATATCACCTTATTTTACTTTCATTTGTTGTATCAACACTGTATTTGGGTGCATCCTAAATAACATTAACAATGACTTTGTTAAAATAATGGCGAAAGTTGGAGGTCGTTCTTTTGTATTTATTATAGCAGATAATTAACTATTAATCATTTTATTAATAGGACAGGATACACTTTATACATAGATGCACTAAAGTGAATGTTTGTACTAGTGGGACAGAATGAGGAAGGTAGAGGTTAGAGTAAATGTACCCGCACATGTTTGGAGACCATTTAAGAAAAACCACCACAAGTATATAAAAGCAGGTTTCGAACCCCGATTTCTCCATAATTTGCAGTTCAATTTACTTTCGAGAGTGAATTTTTAAATAAATATATTTTTTTTATAAATTAACGTAAGATTATAAGTAATAAAAGGAATGTAAAACTCAAAAATATACTTAGCCATTAACCATTGCTTATACCGGTTTGTTTTCTATGGTTGTGAAACGTGGTCTCTTACCTTACATGATGAAAAAAGATTTATGATGCTAGAAAAAAATGTATTTAGGAAGATATTTGGTCAAAAAAAGGGATGAAGATATTGGGGAGTGGAGGAAGTTACATAATTATGAGCTACATAAACTGTACCCATCACAAGACATTGTTTGAATAATTAAATCTCGTAGATTACGGTGGGTAGGACATGCAAGTCAAATGGAGACTCTAGAACCTTGTTCAGGGTAGTGACTGGCAAGTCTAATGAGAAGATGCCTTTGGCAAGACCCAGACGCAGATGGAAGGATACATTAGAATGGGCCTGAATGAGATAGGATGTAATGAGGTGGACTGGATATAATTATCTCAAGATAGGGATATGTGGAGTATTTTTGTAAGTGAGGCCATGAACTTTTGAGTTCCTAAGTCCATAGAATAATTAGGTAAGAAACCTTAGATCATTCTAACACTGAAGCAGTGAACAGTAAATTAAATTAAACAACCCAAGAGAACAAAATATATTTTGTGCTCCACGTCTTACTAATAGTTCCGACTATCCGCATTTAGTAACCATAACGGGCTTATTATTAGGATGATTGAATTTAGAGATAATGTACACGCGTTTGCTTTTATGGAGAGTAAGAAACCCTTTATGAAAAATTAACCCTTGGTACACCCAACCAAGATTCTAATACAGAATTTTCTGTCACTTATTCCGCGTGTCCACCGATGCTGATAAGACCTATACTCTTTTCTATTTTAGGTTGGCTATATTTAGACACATCGTGTATTTTTTTTTAATTTTAAGAAAAAAAAAACGTTGACACTTAAAATATACACATACATAGCAGAAAAATCACTGGTAAAATGATGTAAGCCTAAATTAAATCTATAACAGACACAATATCCGGCCGTCATTTCAACACTGTTAAAGAGTAAATACGCATCTCACCAATGATAAATGTTTCGACTCTACCGTAAGTTGAGCCTCGGGACCAATATCTCAGTGGACGGGCACGATACCGACTAAGCTAAGGTGTTTGACTGCAATTTATTTTAAAGAACTTCAAACTACACGATGATATGCCTTTATCTATATTCCTATGATATAGGTCATATTGAACTATTTGTATTTACTTGTTCACCCGAATGAAGCCAAGACCGCGGATTGGATAAAAGATCGCTTGCGGGACCCAGTTTGTAGACCCCTGCATTAGAGTAATGTTTGTTGAGTAGCGATGTGATTGTAGGCTGTTACAAGAAGGTTGTTTCCATTACCCTGAACTTGTTCTACACTGCACACCACAAGCTGAAAATGGGATGAACTCGATAGAAAAGAATTTAAAAAAAAATCCTGATCACGGAAAAAAAGAAGAAGAGAAACTATGAAAGAGAAGGAAAAAGAATCTGAGGTTTTCTGGATCGTTACTATCAAACCACAGGCCACTTCATTATTCACTTGTCGGTCGAATGGTTCTTTCTAGGGATGTCTGGAGTTCATAGACCTACAGGGGCATCTGGGATGTGGAAATTAATTCAGATGGAACGGTAAGGTTGCTAACAGAGAGAGATGATGTTTTCATGGATAAAATTTGATTAATATTTTATTTTAATTCTGATTTATTTCTTGTAATTGTTCGCATTGAATTTACATTTTCATATTATTATTGATTTATTTTGATCAGTGCGTATTACTAAGTGCACACCCAAAGGCATACAATAATTACGATAGTGAAATAAGAATGAGTAAGAAATAATTTTAAAGGAAATGTATCTGCATTTGCGTGAATGTAAAGTGGAGAGCCATTTTGTAAATAACACACAACACCGACCGAAATTCGAACCCTTATCTTTTCATCGTCGGCAATGGACCCTCCATCCGATAATCTCAGTTTTCTAGACCGTAGCCGCTACTTAGTATCCCCTCATTTGTCCTCACGAGGCTGAGTTGACCCCATCCCATACTTACTGCTTCATATAAAAATCTGAAAGGGTCGGGGATTGAATCTGGGACCTCTGGATATGTAGCCAGGAACTTTTTACCACTAGAGTGAGGACAAACTAGTTACAGTGCTCGAAGAACTAAACAAAACAAACTGAATCAGCACAAAATATGAACATGAAAACTAGAATATGAATGAAACCACCTGATTTGTAACAAACTCAATTTTTAGTACCTATATTTTTACACATTTTATTAGTTGGTCTGTTTGGGATGGTGCTCAGACTCCCATTTTGTACATAATTCTAATAATTAGATTTGAAAAAAAAAAATGTATGAATGTTAATTCTTAGTATACTAACAAAGATAGGAATTTTAATATAAATACAGCCTATTTAATAATAAATTTGGGTAGTCCCTGTTTTGAGATATGTGGGCATTTGTGAGCTAAAGAATTTTTGAAATGAGGACCAGATGTTATGCGAATCAGAGCACATTTTTCTTAAAAACATTTTTCCAAAAAACTATTTTACCTTGGAAACAATGTTAGACAATATACCGTTACTTCTTTTATAAGTCTTTTTGCGAGTATTGAAAACTTCACCTGGTCATGTCACCTTTTATTTCTCAGTTCTTTTTTTTTAGAAGGTTCACGTAAAAGTAATAAAAGTTTTTACGAGTGTTAAGGTACAAGGTCACGCGTCACCTTTATAACTTGTGTTATTCATTATTTATTTTTATTTTTTTAAAGGAAGGTTTTAGCTTGTTGTGGGGGTAGGGGAGGTTGGTTCCTGTTGCGAAGGTCAGTTCAACTTCCTCTGTCAAAAAGTGTCAAATTGTTTTGTTTTAAGGCCAACGTTCTCTTCAAACCTGACTTGTTTGCGGACATCCTTTATTGCCTTAACAGTGACAATAGAGGATATACTCTAAAAAGGGCTGTAAATAACTTATAACGTTGTACTAAATAGTATTGAATCAAAACGAATTTAAAAAATGTTTACCAATAAAATCGGAAGTAAAATTAACAACAACGGCAAATATATTAACAAATATACAAGTGTATATGTAACGTGTACTTTTTTTATGTAGGCCTAAATAAGGTAAACGTGTATTCTATTTAATGCTATGCTAAGAATGTTACGTGGCCCCACATAAATTATGTGTGACTATTATATAGTAGATTATATTGCATTTGTGTATTAGGCTTATTTGGCGATTATATATTATTACATGATATGACTCTGAAATAATATATTTAAAAAAATATTATAATATCATAAGACGTATATTTTTATGTATGTAAAATAATCGTGCATAATATGTATGTGAAATAATTTTTACATAAATTTATGTATGATTTTATAGCTATATAATATAACCATAAATATGCATATATAGGCAGGCCTATACAAACATATGTGAGGTTACATTATGTATATTTGATCATATATCATGCAGGCTTTTGGTTATATTTATATAGGGCCTATATTTAAATATATGTAAATGTTGTTAACTTAAATTCATCTATTTATGCATAGATGCATATGCAAAACTTATTTATTTAATAATGACGCTACCTGATTCAGTGGCTGCATGTTTTAAGGCGTTAATATTTTGTTGGGCTAGACTAACGATGACAGAAAGCTTGAGTTTTGAATCCCAATCGGGTGTTTTACCTCCATACATATGCTCATACATTTCCTCTAATTTCAACCTCCTCACCTCTAGATCAATAGCGTAAATATTTATGTGTATAAACTGAACAGGCAGTTAAACGCGGTGCTAAAAATTAAAATAATTAGTTATTTATATAATCTATTACTATTAATAATAAATACTCCTATTTTCGAAATAATTTATGCCTTAAAATTTAGGGTACGGATGAGTAAATATATTTTAAAATTAGTTCACCATTATTAGAGTGTAAATAGTTTAGGAAAACCACTGTAATAATTGTGTGATAAAACACTCTCCCAGTGCACCTGAAGAAACCGATTCCCCACCCCCTGTACCGAGAGAGCCAGTCTAGCTCTCTGGCGTTGTGCTAACTCTTCTGGTATTGTGCAAGTATTATTAGTTGGTGACGACGATAAGTCCTCAGGTCATTGTTATGGAATACTTTCAAGGATTCCCGAATTTCATCCCCTCACTTTTCTCTCGTGAGNAAAGTTACCAGACCAAATTATGTATCCCTACGCCGAACCATATGATCTACAAAAACATGTGTTTAGCAGCTGTCACTTCTGAGAGTCAAAATGTAGGTATATACCTAAAGGTTGACTGTCAGAAGTCAGCTGTGAGCTGCCAGTCAGCACCAAAGAAGCCATGGGGCTACTGTATTTGGGTTTCCAAGCAATTTACTAAATGTGTGTTTTGTATTTGAGATTGGAATTAACATACTTTAATAATATATTATTACTTTGGACATTTTTAAAAGATAATAGCAGTGTTTGTACTTTAAATTTGTTGATTTGCGTCAGTGGTTGCAAGGGTTAAGGCGCATCTTGCGATAGGCTGGACTGGTAACAATGGAGAGATTGGGGTTTGAATCTTATCTACTGAGGGTATTTTTTCCTAAATTGTTTCCCACTCACCATCCATGAAAATGATGGAACATTTTCCATAAATTCAAACTTCCTAATCCCTAACCTGTTTTTTGTGTACATTTGTGGATAGTCCGAATGGATAGAAAAACGTGAAACTCAAAATTAACCTTGCTGTAAATCTTTCAATCTATACATTAAGTTTACAGTTTTAAGCCTAAAGGCAATTTATATTGCCCTTGATATAAGATTTGTTAGGTCAGTATACCCTCACACACCCATCCTCCCCAGTCCTTCCTCTCGTCCCTAAATGGCCTCAAAAAACTTCGGTCAGCCATTATGACTTCTTTTCAACGGTGTGTGGTGAGAGAACAGGGGGAAAAAAAAAATCTCCCCCTTTCAACCTTTTCTTCTATACACCCCTCTTACTATGGTTGTTCGGTAATAATAGGCTGTATTTATTTAGCCCCGACCATGCTACCCTCAGTTGAAGCTGAAAGTTTGGACGAGACTGGTGTAGTTCTGAAGAATCTTCCTTGGTTTGGCTGCTGCACACAACTTTTCCGTTGAAGAAATGGCCGCTACGAATCTGTGGTGGTCGTCGTCGTCTGGATCATTATTTTACGTCTTCGAATAGTGTAGTTTTTATGTGTAAAAATATGTGCCCATCATAGTGTGTGTAGTTAACATAGCTATATATGTGTAATAGGCGTTTCATCTTGCGGTTTTAGGCGCCATGTTTTTTAGGGGGGGAAGATGAGTATCAGACGCTTTGGTAAATATAAAGTAATATTTTTTTCTCTCACTATATTATGTTCAAATAACTGGTACGTTCGTTGATTAATCATATATATATAGCCTATATTATAAATTACAAATAGTGTATATCTAAGCTATTATAGTTAACATATAAAATCGTGCTTAGCACAGTTAGAAAGGTACAATTAAATTGGTTTATACCAGTACTTCCAATAAAATCCAAACCAGTACTCAAAAAGTGGTTTTGGTGAAATTCCAAATCAAAAAATTAAGATTTTATCCTTAAGCAGCAGGGTGATATAAGTATTTCCAATTAATTATGCGTACAATTAAGGTAGGTTGTATTCTTGTGAAATCCTGACGTATTATTTTTAATTTCGGGTGTATCTTGAGTTGGCCTAGTTCCATGCCTGATTGCTGTAATAAAATATGTTGAAAACGTGTGCATTCGTTTAATACCCCAGATTCTAGTAGCCATAATGCGATATGGTGTGATTATCAGTGAGAATTGAATTGAATTCGTTCTGGTAGTTCTTTAGTCACAGTAGCAACATTAATTTAAATAAGTACTATATTTAAGAATATTTAAAGTGTTGGTACATTTTGCAATTATTTAACAAGAGATTTATTTGGTAACCTAAAAATCACTGAGCAATAGTAATAAACATTTGAATAAGATTGAATGTCTTTAAGGTAGTAAATTAAGTATATATGTCAAATATTAGTCACAAATGATGTCACAAAACTGGTTTTAATAGTTATGCTTAAAGTTTAGGCCTACATCAAACTTTTACCTTTTTTTTTCTAATATGTGCGTTCATATGAAATCTTTTGCTCAATTTGTAGTTGTGAGCATTGATAAATATAACTTCAAACGCTAACACACTCCCTCGGAGATATTAGAGGATAATTAAAAAACTATGTGTACCATTGTCGGGTTTCCACAAATCATATAGATAAAATCGGGACACCTTGTTTTGGTGGTAGGGGTGAAAGTGGGAAAAGAGTGAGAGTGTATGGTTGATAAAATGTATTTGATATCCACAAAAAGTTGTTTTATATAGATTGTCTGTTGTCACGATTTCACAAACTAATAAACCAAATGAACTCCGAAAACAGATGTAACGACATTCATGCGTGCAATAAGAAAGTGATAGATGATTTGAACGGGCATTCACTGATCAATATTGCCCAGCATTCATAACTGAATAGATTTTTTGAAACTGTATTTTTTCATTGAAATTTTTTTAACACCGCGTCTAAATATCCGATAGGGCTATACACGTATGTAATAATTACGCTAATATGGTAGGGATGAGGAAGTTTAAACTTATAGTATGTGTGCCCACATTTGTAAGGAAACTCATAATTGATGGAAGTCCTGGATACGTGTTATTTTGGAGTTCAATGTATGTGTGTGTGTGTGTTTGTGTGGTTGGTCCCAAGTGATATTATATTGAACTGCTTTAACTGTTTGTAAAAACAGTGACCATTAACACAAGAGTTATTTTGCGCCTAATTAGATATTAACTAACCTATTATGATATAAGATTAACTGCATTGAGAAAAATATCGATAGGCATTTTCATAAAAAAAAAATTGTTTACAAAAACAGTCCAAATCGTATCTTTAATTTTTTTTAAAAATTGGGAGTATCTAGCGTTAACTTTCTGAACCGGCTTATTTTATCAACACTCGACCTACATACAAAGTTAATTTTAAAACAGACACAGTGCCCAGTACTCTTGGCCATTAATTATTCATATTTGGGAAAGGCGAATCTTTCATTTCCCTAGTACTAAATATTTTAGCCTACCTGGGAATCAAACACGAGATCCTCAACAACATAGGCCTCAAACACGTAAGCATTCGTGCACCATGTCTGAGCTATGGTGTCGCCGATTTAAATCTATTTTCCAAAGTAGTTTAGGCAAAGGTAGGTCTAATACAATAAAGAACGGTTTAAAGCCTTAACTCTGATTAAATCACACTAGGGCCCATAATTTTAAAATCCATATCAATTGAATATATATATTTCTTAAATACGTGTCTTCAAAGGATCTTCTAAACATTTGCTCAAATCAAAAACTTTTTTTTATGACTATGAACGCGTACAAACTCACCTGGTTTTCGTTTGCTTTCTTGTTAGTCCACCACAGTTAGTTTTATGTATGTATGTTTCTTAAATTACTTCAACGATAAGTACACCACAGTTAGGTTTATGTATGTATGTTTCTTAAATTACTTCAACGACGTGTCTCATATTTCTGCAATTTTTCAAAAAATGAATTTAATGCTTTAAAATTTACTTTATTTTCAGTCAAGTACTGACTCTAAATTAACTATTAAAGCTATAAGCACACACTTACTCATAAAACACGTTTACAGCCTTCAGTAACGGTAAAGGGAGGGGGGGGGCGGGAATGGTTTCCATTCCAGCTTAAATTCACATGTTTCATATCATATATCATACCGTTACATCTTTCTTTGTCCATCTAGTTTTTTTTCTTACTTTTATTTCTAGTTCTGTCTCTTTCACTCTTTAGTCCCTCCCTATTTTCTTCTTTCCTTGTGTTTCGAGTTTAGTTCTTCTCCTATTAATCATTCCCAGCATTCGCTTACAACACACATTTCCTATCCAACTCTCATTAATCACATCAAAACAAAATGTAGAAAAATAAAAACTAAGGGTAAAAAAAAAAATAGTAAGCTGTTTTTAAGTCGAAGAAATTGCTTGACAGAAAATAACGTCTGGCTCTTATGTCTTCATAGCACTTATTGTAATGTGAATCATCTGTCTTGTACTGTCGGGTTTTCCATCATCTTTACCTTATGGTTGCTTACTCCACCCTAAAATGTTTGCTTCTTGGTACACAATAAATGCAATAACAATGAAATGGCAGACTGGTGAAAATTTTACCAACAGGTTTGAAATCTTGGTTCATAGTCCTAAAATATCAAAACACAAACCTGAGGGGGGGAAAAAATAAATGAAAAATTGTTTATTTCTTCTAAATGACGTGAATAAATAAATCAGCGTTTCACAATGGTCAACTAAATTGGCTGTGAGCTGTTGTGAATATATTAATCTTTACAATGTTGCAACTTTTTTTTTAGACTAGAGCCTTTAGCGGAGGGCATATAATTCACTTATCTTATTTTTTTCGGATGGCAGTGGTGTTTATTTAGTTAAATTATGATTATATTTCAACCGTGCCAACAATAATGTCCACGTTGTATTTCAAGGTATCTTGATTTATAATGACAAACTCTTGGGTGGTATTTCATGGGAGAAAAATTATACATATTTTTATTTTAGGTAACATTTGAACTTTCTCTATCTGATATATTTTCACGAACTCATGCTACATCACTTTAAATAAGAGTTAATTTTGGAATTTACGTAATTTAAAAATGTGATTAGCAGCATTTTTCAAGTAGAATACCGTTGGATGGTATTTTCTAGCAATTAGTTATAACACTTTAATGATTAAAACAATACGCGGAGGGCATACTTCACCCAAATGATAATTCAATGCGTGCCATGGTTATTAAAGATTTTAAACATGTAAAAGAGCACGTTATTTAATAACTGTAATTTCATTCGCATCTAAACTAGTGCCAGTCATGAATAGGTTTAACCTTTTCTATTCGCCTCTAGTGGTTTTTGTTTTAGCCTCTCCTAAAATTAATTCGAGTATTATTAGATTGAAACAAATACCACGGCTCAACTTTCCTACATTAAGATTTTATTTTCTCTTCCCACCAGTTTTAAATATTTGGTTCTTTTATGTTCCCAAAATTATATAGTTGTATAGATTATTTAAATATATTAGACCCTATATATATTTTATTAATTTTATATTATTACTTTTAAAGAGTTGGTTCTTTTATACTCACAAAAAATATCGTTGTATAAAAGTAACATTTAAATCACTAATATATATTAATTATTGAGAATTGAATATCTTAGCACTCAAAATTATAGGTGCCGCTCATATCTACTTTAATCTAACTAAACAGAAGAACTCTTATAAGCATACATACTATTTTTACAAACATTCATTTCATTCTAACCACGCAAGTGATGTGTAGGCTATAGTCAGTCCCTTGCTAATACTTATTTTTTCAGGAAATGAATATGATCTTCTTTTGAAACAAATGTTTTATAACATATTTTATGTAAACTATCCAAATTTAACCAGATTAATAAAATTAAGGGCAGAGTTTTTAAATTATACAATTTCTTTTAAAACATTTAATTAAATGCTTTATGATTTAAAGTTCTGTCACTTCTTTATACATTAAAAGAATAATATATATAATTTAAAATGTAGTCTTAAAAAAACTTGGGAGAGCGGTTAAAACTATTTAATTATTCTTGTGAGGGCATGGGTGTGAACTCAATCGGTAACATTGGGAATTATATTGCTTATTGTTGATTTTCGAGCTTCTTTTTTACTCAGATGAATATTACTGGATTTTATTCTAATTTAACCAGATAATATAACCTATTTATGTTAGTTAAAGTCGTATTAGAGCATACGAATATTAAATAATATAATAGGCCCATAGCTAAATGTTGTGCAGCCCTCACAACGTGTTTAGGTGATTACTGACGTCATATTTCAGGTTTAACCACTAACATGATCTGTCTCACAACAGGTATGTGGTCGTGTGGTCGTACTAGAACTGAGAGCCGACATCGTTGCTCGCACTCAGTTAAGTTTATATATATAGGTATATGTATTTTGTTGGTCTGACCTGGAAAATCAGACGCCCGCGTTTCAAATCTTGGGCTAAAACGTCCATTTCAACTTATTAAGTAGCGATCTTGACATACTACTTT
The DNA here is from genome assembly GCA_902141385.1 of Timema californicum. Lineage (NCBI taxonomy): Eukaryota > Metazoa > Arthropoda > Insecta > Phasmatodea > Timematidae > Timema > Timema californicum. Next base: position 182,957 of record CABFOW010000956.1, read on the forward strand.
GTTTTGTAATATTTCGATTCTTGTGTGGAGTGTGTATATGAGACTTGCAACGAATAAATCTGAGCAGGTTGTATAATAAAATTGGCTCACATGTACACTTTGAATAACTAAATTGATTATATCTATCCTTCTTTCCCATCACAAATTTAAAATTATATTTTATAAAAAGCTGTACTCTTGGCTTGCACGCAACTGGTAAACCGGCTCGTAAAAACTGAGTTTTTTTCTGGAAAAAAAAACCACGAAGGGAATCTAAAAAAAAACGAAAAAATACTGGAGAATTTTGGACATGTATATAAGTGGGAGCTAAAATATACATGACTTCACTTTTGTCAACGTTATTAAATATGTAATTTAATTCCTCTTTAAGGCCTAATGCTCTCAAAATTGTTTAAGAAAGTCAGAATTCCTTTCGAAAAAATAACTGACAGAAAATTACATATTAAGAAAATAATGGCTAACCTGGTACTAAGCTACGTCAAACTAGGTTTCTCTAATTAGTAAATCAATCATATCTAACATGGTCTTGTACGCTACCTTTCAATCTGCCCAGAAATTGCACAGCAGTCCTACATTCATTTTAAACCTGATTCAGTAATAACCAATACTGGCATCATTAGATTGATTGAACTAAAGGGTGGCCTTAACCTTTTATCTACAGATTTGAGATGTGTCTCACCACCTTTTGTCACAGTTTGTTCAAATCCTAATTGTGCTAAAACTTATTTTCAAGTAATATTTTTAATACTTTTTTGTTGTGGTGATGGCAAGAGTGTTTTTGGAGTTTCAGTGGGAGTCCCATGCACTAAACCCTCATTTATATTTAGGTCCCATAGAAATGACAATAAAAAACAATTAGAGAGTAAAATTAAAAAAGGCCTATAAGGAATCTTTAAAATTATACTTGTTCTATAAATTTAAATAGAATCGATAACCTTATTCAGTGAACACGCTACCCCCTCTCCTCATCTCCCCTCTTAAGCCCAACCAATCTTTTAACCCTTTGTCTCGGTCGCTATTACCCCCACAGTCTGAACAAACAGATGGGGATGTAAAGAGCTGGAAAGTTGGTAGGCGTGATTTAAAATCTCTCATGCTGCCCTCCGTGTGGGACGATATATTGCGCATACAGAGCAACTCCGTGCTTGCTCATACACGGGTACTATTGCAAGGTGCGTTAATAGGCGCCATTATTACCTCACCTCCCCAACCCCCACACTTTTACACCCTTAAAATCCACCCTCCGCATGGCCGTCCTTAAAACCGCAACCATGATAATAGGCTACGGTCCCGAGGAGACGTGTTTTTTTTATCCGGTGCTATGTCAGATGACGACGCTGTGTGAGACGCTATGGACCGACGCGAGATAAATCTGGGTTCCAGGGACTTATAAAATAATGCATTGATTAGTTCTAAAACAATTATTTTTAAAATATTTTCTAAAATAATTTGTTAAATATTTTTTAAAAAATTTGTTAAATTAAAAAAAAATGCTTTAAAGATTTTCTAAAATAATGCATTAATTATGTTTAATTTAATTGTTAAATTAAAAAAAAATGCTTTAAAGATTTTCTAAAATAATGCGTTAATTATGTTTAATTTATTAAATAATAATTAGATACGTTTTTTAGGTTGACACTGTTTTTTCTGCGCCTTATCTTTGTTGAATTTCCATACTTATTTTGTTTTAATCCACCCCCGATTAATTTATAGTAAATTTAGATTTTTAATGAAGATGTTCTTTTGATCGTCCATTCAAAAATAATACAAATGAGAAGTAAAAATAGCTCGTACAGGTGAGCACGTGGACTAAGCGTCAAGCTCATCTAGGTTTATTAGCCGGTGACGGGAGATCGGAGCCTGAATTCCAGCCGAGTATACTGAAAATTGTTTTTCTTTTCCTCTAAATGGTTACGCACTCTCCCTCCATGCAAACGTGGGTAGCATACATTTTCTCTAAATTCTACCATCCTTATCTCTAATCTACTGGGTAAATAAATGTGTACAGCCCGCACATGAAAAATCAAATTTACAAAGGTAGTTTTTTTTAAATCGTGGCCAAGATTTGTAACAGTTTACTATAACATTAATATTATTTTATAGGTATGGATATGTATTATTAATATTATTATTACTATTATTGTTAGCACAGCGTCTTACTATCCGTTCGGGTTATACGCACTTACGCTAATGTGTAATGGTAGGGTGATTGTGATATGACCACGGTGGAGGCCTGGCATTCCCCACATTCACAAGATGTATTGTCAGAGGTGAAGATATTATTTATTGAAAGGGACAGCTGCAGATAACCTTTTTGTAAGTATTCATAAGTGAAAATATATCTAGTGACTTTTCTAGCTAACCTATGAAAATTGGACTGGAGACGAGGTATATCCTTATTACTAGTTTGACCTCTTGACAGTTAAGAGAACTTAGGTAGTAACTCCATATTCATAAACCTCGCAAATAGATTAATTTGAACATTAAAGCCAATTTGTAGGCCTACCATTTATCATGTTTGGAAGAAATGCAAGATGTTGATGAATACAGGATTGATTTTACAAACTTTTCGAGTTTCACAAAATGAACAATGTTACCGTGAATAGACCATATTTCGGTTTGTGTGTTTGTACGCTTGAGTGCCAGTAGGCTAAAGGTGAACGACCTTTCGTAGAACAATTATTAAAATAAACAATATTCTGGACTCATATCACTAGCTTTAATTTAACAATGATATATTTTTTACCTTGCTGGAAATTTAACTCAATTTTTTTAGATAAATAGGCAGACACATAACTGTCAGCTAGAGTTCTCGCTATTATACCCTACATCAAACAATTCTTCAAGTCAATAAATAGTTAAAATCATAAATTAATGGTTTTAATTAGATTATTTTTACCACTAAGCCATGGAAAAATGATGATAAATTTTATAAGGTAGGCTTAGTCGAGTAAAAAAAAATTCTTTGCCCATTAAGTACAAGAAATATAAGTGGGGTCAACTTTTTTTCCGGAGATATTGACTCAAATGAGGTGTTCTATTGTTTGAAAAGAAACACTTGTTTTATAGTCTATTTATCTATATTAATAAAATGAAGAGTTGGTGTTTCTGTCATGAGCATTGCACGATATATACCGCACGCCGAGGGCTGAAATTTAAAAATCAGTAGCCTCTGTTAATAAAAATGTGCACCTCAAAACTGAAATTTGTAATTAAATTTTTAAAATTTATTAAAAACTGGGTCGGAGGAATTAAAAGGAAGATTTTTATTGGGTTTATTTGAATCAAATAAAAGCATACCCCAGGCTACCCACGGCATTTATTGCATGGTTATCCCACGCAATACCAGGTACATCTGCTGGTCTTTAATACAATTTCAGAATAGGGGTACACTATTTTCAATATCAACATGTTTATGGTACAGAGCATATGAACGGGCTACACACTAGATCCAACCATAATTTTGAACAATTTAATTGTAATTCCCTTTCGATAAT
>CABFOW010000957.1:0-20424 GCA_902141385.1 Timema californicum
ATAATAATAATAATAATAATAAACACTCCACAAACTAGATAGGTTTGCACACCACCAGAAAGCGCAAATAATGTAGTCATTTTTTCTTACTTGTGGTGTTGGGTTTAAATTTGAATATCAGCTGAGTTAGCTGAGTAAGCCTCTAAAATGCTTTCTTCCTCCTCCTTACTCCATTACAGTATTTATCATATGTGCGATAAAATGGACGGGTAGTAAGACGCTGTAATAAAAAAAGTCACACTTTAATGTATTACTAGTGTTATCTCATAGGCGTTGATATACTATTATCATACATGATGGCTAAATATAACAGAAATTGACGTATTATTACATGGAAAAAGATCACGTACTTTTTTCTCGCTGCCAGATAACTTATATCGTAATAAAATTGGAGTAAAACCAAACAATGGTGATTTTTCCCAATTAAGGAATACTTGACAATCAATGACAATGGCCTGAATCAATGACACAAAAAGTGGGATTCTGTTAAGAAGAATATTATTTAACATTTACATAAGTTACTAAAACAACTCCAAAACGACGTCAAGTCACTTAATTTGAAACAGTTGCAGTTACTGTCACTTTTGACACATATTATCAATAACTTTAAAATAATATTAACAATATTGTAAAGTGTTAACAATATTGACCACAAAAAATAGTTATGTATTTTCTAAACTGCTCTTTCTATGAAAATTAGACTATACAATTGCCTATTATATAGTAGGAAGAACATATTATTTCCACTGAACAGAAAAATCTTTAAAGAGGCCATCTACTGGAGAAATGATTCCCGTAACAGATGTCCAGTAATAAATCCCACGTTATTTAAGGAGTTTTTTGTTATTGTGAAATCCTATTGACTCCAAAAGTCCCCATAGAATTAAAAACCTTACAATTTAAGTTCTAGAATCTAAAATAAATCTTCGAGGGCTAAAATTAACTATTATTCACTGTTTTCTCGCTCAAAATGTCACAACTCTGAAAACACATTAAATTGTTGGTAATATAAATTTAACCTTAATAAAAACAAGGCCATGTTTAATATTATCACAACAAAACATTTTAAGATATTGTAGAATATTTAATTAATTTTGAAGCTGTATAGTTGCACTTGCAATGTGGGATACATTTTTCTTAAAGTGGGTGGTACATTGTTTATTTGTTACTTGCAGTGAGGTCCTCTAGCTTTGCCACTAATAAATGGCACCTCTTTGTACACACAGCTTTGCATAATAATATACCACTTTGTATCATCTGCCGCTCGTATAACCATTCAGATTTTAATTTTCATCTGTAGGTTGGGAAGTATATTTCAAGACCGAAGATATAATCAAATTATTTTATTTGATAAAGTAGTCCATGACCTTTAGCCTTGACGTGAATTAATATATTCCTCTGTGGTGTTTCCTCAACAATACAAAATGGCAGACTAACTGTTTTTAATATATTCTGCAACCGAAAACTAGAAAACTCATACATCATTTTAGAGGAACTTCAAAGACGTTTGCTATAATACAAAATCTGCTGCAAATTTAACCAAAAACACTTGTTTTGAACAAATTCCTTCATAATCGTGTCAATCAGCCGGATAATTCCAAATATGTATTAAAAACGGCTACATTATTATAAGTGCTAATTAGATCAAGATTAATCCAGTGCACAAAGCAATGCATCACATGTCATGTTATTTACTAGAAACCTTCATGAACGACCTCACAAAAGCAATACCATACGATCATGTTCACACAATATTTAAATCATTATCTTTTCCCAATTAAATAAAACTTATTTATAGTGTGGGAATGAATAGTAATCTACTAATATTTTTATAGTCTGCATAACTAGTTAGAAATTTTATAATAATTGAATTGCGTGATATTAGAATAATTAAAAGTGAATTTGCAATATATACGAGTAGTTATATGGCAAAGGAGTGGGGTTTGTTCACAGTCACAAACTACAATCCAACATATTTAGAAATTATGTTGTTTTTTAGTTAGAAAAATAAATTTACCGTAGTTGTAGGCCTGTTAATAGATTTACTACCCCCTTACTTCACGGGCAGCTATATGGACATTGAAGAAAGGTATGAAGCTAAGACTAGAATGACCAGTCAAATTGAAAATGTAAATCATGATGTATATCAGTGATATGACTTGAATGGTTACGTATAAACTTATTATTATTAATTCCTTTAACTCCCGATGTGAATCATAGGGGAGCGACAAAGCTTTGCTACTTTAGCTTTTCCTTGTTGCAGTTTCTGTGATAGGGTTATTCTAGTTGTTGTGGGTTATCAGCCCACCCACCCGTTGGATTTCTATGAGCTAGCGATAAAAAGCCTACAAATATTGTGTTAAAGGTACTTTCACATATATTTCAGGTATCATTTACACGCCCCAATTGACATGAAAATTCGCCCCAATTGACATGAAAATTCGCCCCCGATGAAATTTTAGCCAAGGATTGTAATCACTCATTAAAAATAGGTCGATTTCGGCAGGGTTTGAACCCGCTATCATCGGGTCCTGTGGTGAAAACTTTACCCCGAGACAAATGTTGGATTATATAAATATCTATTTTCCCAATTAATGTAATATAATGTCTATGAAGTTTCAATGCGTATTATACATATCTGTACAAACTATGTTTGGACCACCTTGACTGGTCTTCACGTGTGGTAGGTTGTCTTGGAGCTCCTGAGTGAAGGTAGTCTGTCCTGTTAACTTCTTGAATTCCGTCATAAACAACCATCACGCCTCACCGACACTTGAGGGCGAATTCTTCCCCTGTTAGGGGGGCACCGGGATTAGATGATTTGTTGTAAGAATCTCTCAATTAATACTTCATAGACAGGGATGGATAAAATAACTGGATGTTTCACTTCTATTGAAGACAAAAAACCACACCAAAATTATCTGTATTTAGGAGAGGAAACAGTGGCTCAGTTTTATTCTTAGGTCTATGCCATTAGTGTATTTAATCAAGGATGATTATTGCTTAGCCCCACGTATTACTACCCATTTGTGCTTTATGCATATCTACTAATCCCGCTAAAGTATTAAGGGATGAGGAAGGTTAAATGTGGAGGAAGTGTTCTTTCATTTGAATGGATGGAGAGTGGAAAACCAATTAGTAAAAACTACCCTCCATACACCCGACCGAGATTAAAATCTTGATCTCCCCGTCATAGGAATTTCTTTCTAACAAGACGTCCTAGAACATGCGTCCACTGCAGTGGGTAATGTTTTATTGTTTGAATGGATATCCCCCATAGATGCCATCAATAACTTAAGTTTTATTTGAGCACAAATATTAATTTCCACACTAATTTACTTTGAAATATTAATTTTCCACTGCGTTTTACTATACGTCCGTCCGGGTTACTCGCATTTGAATACACTAATGTGCTAGGGGTTAAGAAATTAGAATTTAAATAAAGTGCACCCACGTTTTCATGGAGGGATAGGGGGGAACCATTTAGATAAAAAAGTTTTGAGTTCACTGAACCAGGATTTGAGTTTCTTTCTTTCTATCACTGACAAACAAATAAATTGATGAGCTTGACGCCTTGTCCACGTGCCCATCAATGTGGGCTAGTTTTATTTCTAATGTCTGTTTGTAACAGTAGACACCATTCACATCCCTCCGTTACTCGACAAATGACTTGATTTTGAATAAAGATACAATAGATCAAAGTGTTTAGTAGAAGTACCGAATAGATATAGACTACATGTGTTTCGGTCATGTTCATCCCTGTCTGCTGTATGTATCCCAGCATGTAGGTCATATATGAAGGATGGGGTGGATATAAATGGTCGCGAGAGAATGATTTAATAGGACAAAGTAGCCAGAAGCTCGCTCCAAACAAGTGTCCCGATGATGATTAATAATCCACATCTTTATGTCAGATCTTGGTACTACGTGGTTCTATTATCAGGAACCGGCCACATCCTACTACAAAACGGTAGTTTTATTTCTGTATCCGTAGCCTCCAGCAACAATAATTATGTATCAAACATGTGTCATGAACATTAGGTAGTTTTAACAGGACTTTCTCTCTTCATGACTAATATTCCTAGAACATAATATGCTTATAAAATTAAACTAATCTTGTCTATTGAAGCACTTTTTAATGTATTTTTGCAAAACATGTTTCTTTTTGCTACAAAGAGCTGTGTATTACGAACTAAGTGTTTTAAGTGCCTGCTTTCACCGTAATAAATTCAAATGAGCTTATTGGAGGAATTATACCTAAGTAAATAAATATACCAGTATTCATTCAGGGGGAGGATAAGAAGCACAAGTGAGGGAATAAACCACTCCAAGTGAGACAAAATGGGACTCTAGCTACAGCTTTTAAATTCAAGGTCAACTCTCTAAAGCTGAGATACGCTATGATAATTTTACTACGTTGGGGTGAGAGTTAGTTTATTTCTCACGGTTCACCAAAGTCTGGAGTGTTTCTTGTAAATAAATGGTACGATACAATCGAAAGACTTTTTCATTTAGTCTATTATATCGCGGAACAAAATATTTTTCAATTAACTACATTCAAGAACGTTTTCCTCGAATAACACTTTCATACACACTTATACATTATAAACCAATTTGTTCAAATTAGGTTTAAGAATTTCAAATTTTAAGAAATTTCTTCTTTTTAAACTATCCTAAAATTATTTATATTTGTAAAATAAAGTAATAATCTTATTTTTCATAAAATAGAGTTCCCAGATAGCCATTTATAACTAAATATTAAATATAATTTTCAAAATATTCAAATTTTCTAAATTTGAGTTAAATTAACTAGCCTTATGCTTAGTGCGCCTACGAACTTGGACAAATTGTCGGCCAACTGCCACCCAACTGTTTTCCGAATATTGGCCAACTGTTTCCCAACTATTTCTCAACTGTTGACAAACATAGGAAACATATTTTTGCTAAACATTAAATAAACATTGTTTATGTTCAGATTTCAATGAGGAAGCAATGTTTCCCGCCCAGAATTAAGATAAATGCAAGATGTCTGCTGAGAAGGATGTCGCTATGGCTTGTGATTTGTACATAGCTGTGAAACATTCAAGAATAAAGAGAAGAATGATTTGTACAGTGCTTTAAAATAGTTCATACGCTGCAAATAAGCTTTTGATCGAACTGAAGCTCAAAGACGTGACCTGTAAAGTAATGAAAATAAAAATAGAATGAAACCAAACAAATTGTGATTAATGTAACCACCAGTTTTTAGCTTTTTGTACTTAAGAAAATGTATAAATGTCCTAAGGCATGTTGTCAAAGTTGGAGGATTCAGGAGACTATTTTTGCTAAAAAAAAAAAAGTAGATTTTGGTATAAAAAATACCCCAATAATATTGTTGGAAATATTTTTACAGGAGGTATCGAAGAAGCCTACAATTATCAACTAATGTATAACCCAAGCTGGCAGTAAGATGTGGTGATTAAAAAAGTAGCAATTTGTTGGTTGAAATTTTTGATCTACAAGCATAATACTGTATTCTTAACAATACAATGTTCACAACTGTGTCACACATATATAATACCTCGAGAAAAAAATTTAAATATCAATGACAGTAAAAATAAAATTTATATCCTATCTATGGTCAGAGAATCAGTACTTATGCTTCCTCGGGACTCTTCACTACTCAGAAGAAATGAAAATATGTCCATACCCAAGCCATTTTGACTTTTTGGTGAGATACCCCATTTTTTATATTTTAAATAATTCTTGTGCCTTTTATGATATTGCACACGAAAGATTTTTTAACTTTTTTCCAGTTCATTTCAATTATTTCTTTTAAAATATCCCGTTTTTGACGTGATTTCTACTATCCTCCGATGTCCCTGCCCATGACGGTATATTTTTACTAAACATTTCACTCTGTTCCAGATCTTGTCCAGGTGTCCACGATATAACAAATGGAAATATCAGGAATTGCTGTATTCGTTGTGACAGCAGAGTTAGACTGGCTTACGTTGCTTGTTGCCGGAAAAGTTGGCAAACACGTCCAGAAAAGAAAACATTGTATCTTTTAACCCAATGGAAATGGTTAGTGGGAATCATGCTTTACTCATTGTAAAATAAGAAATAAAAACACGAAAATATGTTGCCCAACTGTTGGTGACCAGCTTTGAAACATTCGTTAGACATTTGGGGAATAGTTGGGTAACAGTTTGCCAACAAAGTGAGAACTGTTCCCCAAGTTGTTTCCGTAAAAGAGGAACATGTTGGCAAACAATGTTTTCTTGAAAATGTTTCCAAGCGAATACTAGGCTTTGAATAAAACTCTTTTAGAATAGTACATTCACTTTATTATTTATTAGGTAAAATAATCCCCAGTTATCAATGTTGAACAAAATCGTTAGAGCTTTTTTCCAAAATTTTAAAATTTTTCAAAGATCATTTATAAGTAAACTACTATTCAATGATTTTTTAAAAAATAAGACAAATAATCTATACACAACTGTTAATATTATAAAAAGCGTACCAGCTAAGGCTACACATATTGAGTCACATTGTAGGAACCATTATTAAAATGCTTTAAAAAATTTAAAAAAGTTGTTACCAGTAGATTACACTTACAAGAATTTTACTCCAACCCGCCTCGGTGGTGTAGTTGGCTAACGCGCTAGTCGTGTTGAGCCCGACTGCTTAGGATGGAGAGATCGAAGTTCGAATCTCGGTCGGGTGAACTAGGGTGATTTTTCCTAAATGGTTTTCCACTCTTTCTCCATGCATATGCGGGTTTACTTCCTTTAATTCAACCTTCCTAATTCCTAATCCATTAGCCTAATTAGCACTTAAGCGTATAACAAGAACGGGTATTAAGACATGGTGCTAAATAATAATGATAATAATTTTCCTCCAAAAACAACAATACATTTTTATTGGTCTATAGTCACAGATTTTAAAATAAAGGTTTGAGCCATTATAATAATACTTAAAACTTTCCAAAATTACTCTTTAGTAAACAACCCTAAAAAAAAGTGTGCAGATTTATTTGTCAGGCAAACCATCCCTAGATATCCATTTTCTTTTAAATTTTTAAATCATTTTTGAAAAATTTTAAATTTTCAAAAATCACTCATTAGTCAATGACGCTCAATTTAAGGACTATGTTGAAAATCTTTAAGCTCCCGAGGCATAGATTTGGTGGTTAAATAAGAGTTCAAGTTTCATCATAATCTTGATTTCGATTATGTTCACGATTTAAATACTGTATTTGTGTATGAAAAAATAAAAAAATAAAACTTTTAATTAAATAAGTAGGGTTTCACACAGCAACAAAAAGAATAAACTAAGCTTTTTTTTTAAAAGAACTTTTACAAAACTATTATATTTTATAACTAATAAAGACCGTACTACAGTTACAGTTACAATTAACTATAAAGGCCGTACTAAAATATGTTTACAGTAAAGTATCAAAAATTTGTTTACATTATTTCTAAACTGTATTATCTTAGCAACTGTGCAAATGAGCTGTATTTACCAATTATATAGTTTAAAATGAAACCTTTAATTTGTTGACTGGCAATAAATTAATTTACTTTCATATACATTTTATTATCTAAAGGAGGGTCAGAGCCCTATCTCTCTAAAGTACCATTCTCGATTTTTCCCTGGATCATTAATAATATTAACACTATATAATTACTAAAAGTATTATTTCATATTTTAATATGTTTTGATATTAAATTGGATAGTTTAGAGTTTAAATCCATTAGAAATACTAATATTATATATCTTAATAAAATATCTTCCCACAATGATCGTAAGAAAAGGATGTGGTGTTTTACTAATACGGAACTTCTTTAAATACCATTTTTTACTATACCCACAGCTATAGATAATATTATATAAACAATTACGGAAGTCTAAAAAGAATTCCAGATCTCTGTGATATTTAAAAATATATTTTAAAGGTAAGTCAACTATTCCAAAGGAACATTTGTAAACATCTTCCAAATAATCAAACACTTTAAACTTAGGATTTTAACCTCAGCTTCTCCTATCACAGGTTAACCATATCATATAAACCTGCTGTTTTGTCCGCGTGCCTATCTAAGTTGGACACATCCTATTTTAAATTACATTTTAAACAATAGTTTTTAAAATAAAAACATTAGATATTCATTTTATTTAGTTAAACATAAGGTTTAGTGATGGCTTAATATAATAGCTAGAGGCGAGGAAGTTTAATATGGGTTTCACCCACATTAATATGGAGAGAGGGTGGAAATACACATTAATAGCTAGTATACAGAAAACAGCGCTTAGGATTCCTGGCTTATATTCGAGCCTAGACATCCTCGTTACTGTAAAACCAACATAATGTGAGCCTGATTCCTTAGATCACATGACCACTGGTTTGAGCTACTAAATATTTAAATACATACGCTTGTATATAGCTCCTATATAATAAATAATTATATACTTTGTATCAACATTACATCCAAATATTCCAGCAACAGTCGGCTTAGACCAAGATAGACATCGCAGCAGGTAACAATTTCTAACTTAATAAAAAAAAGCTACTTCATACGGTATAGCAACGCTAATGGTAATTTACAGCTGTTAAATCTACCGCGACACCGCCGGAAGAATTACGAGACATATAAATCAACCGAGCGATGCATACGATATTAATTAATCCTTCCTCCTTTCCCCCCTTTTCTCTGAATTAGCTGTAATCACACATTCTTCTTCTTCTCGATTCAATTAGGAAAACATATGTTTTTTTTAGGTGCGACAAAGAGGCGTCACATGATCCGTAGCTTTGTGAGAGTTTAAATCAGTAACGACGCATTAGAATCGATTTCAGAACACCGTTTCCTGATTTTTATTATGTAGATAGTTTCCCACGTTTAAAGCCTCGTCTATGTACTCTTTATCAGTAAAGTCCTTTCTACGTAGTCCGTAAGGTATTGACTACAAAGTAACAGATCCCTACTCATCGGTGGGTACAAGGACTAAATGTCAGGCTAATCAATTCTGGGTTGCCGATGAAGGATGTTTGAAGCTTGAATTTTGGTTGGGTTGGCTTCCCACTCTTCATCCACGTAAATGCGAGTACATTTTCTATATATTTTACTATCCTCATCCCTGACCCTTTAGTGTAATTAAAATGAGAACACCCCTGACGGATGCTCACTAAGTTGTGGCAGAAAAAAAAACATATGGGGACAAGTTGGATAAACTTATATATTTACAAAAACCATCATCAAAGAAGGCTTTGGAGGACACGCCGCAGGCGGAAAAATAAATGAACATGAACGTGTGAATCGAAATGAAAGTATCAATGGCATTAAAGGAAATAGGTGGTACTTTTTCAAAACATATTTTGATTTATTTAACTTACTTGATAGTAATTCCTGGAAAAGTCACTAAATAAAGCCTATTAATATTTTTACTGGAAATAAAATACCCAATTATCAGAATATTGATTGTGTTCACCAAATTTCTGATATTGTTTCATTTCAATGAATTTAATTGACAAATTTTTATACATTCCAATATGTTGAAATGATATTGCTTGTATTAGTAATCAGGGTGTATATATAAGATTAAACCATTAAAATTAGACTTGAGTTAAGGACTTTATGGATAAGAAGTTATGGATTATGTAGACCAGGCTTAAGGTGGTTTCAGTTGAGGGCGGCTCTTATATAATTTATGTGACTATTGTTTCAGGTGGGATGCCAACGCTGTTTGTCCTGAGATGAATAAAAAACCAGGTCACTGACAGTATTGGCTGCACGGATAGCGTGCTCGACTATGAGTCCAGTTGATCCAAAACCGGATCGCAAGAAATATTATCTTAATCCAAGGATTTTATCTTTTTGAAAATGTATGGTGTAGTTTCTTAACTAGGAACTTTTCTGAATTTTTTGTTCAAAGAATAGTTTATAAAGTTAATAAACTATGTATAATGCTATTCACTATCCTTTGGCTGTTCTGGTGTTGCTTTCGTTGGGAATTCAAAGGAGAGCATTTACTCTCCTACGTGGCAAAGTGATGAAATAATTTTTACAAAAACACTTGGAATCAGAGCACTTTCTCCCTTCGCCATAACAGATGTGCATGTATTAGTTCATCTGGGTAAGCTGCTTGGTTACCAATTATGATATTTTCCCTAAATATTGGGTCTTGAACGCGTGATCCCCTTCATATAACATCTTTGAAACGATTAGTTCAGCCCCACCCTGATTTTTATAGCAAGCCCACTTTCGACCACCAATATTGAATGAAAGTCACTAAAAGTTGGTTCTCTATAAATATGTGTTAATTGAGCTATTGACTATAAAATTAATCTAAAAATATATCAAAAGCTCCTCATAATACTTCCTTATCCATTATTGTATAGTTTCACTTTGCTTCATTAATCAAACAGATTATTAATGTGAAAACAATTGCAATAGTTTTATTTCTGCAATCGTAGCAACGTAGATTTCCTATTTTAAAATAACGGGCTCCCAATGAATATAAAGCTTTAGCAAAGCTTCTTGTGCACCCCTACTGATTTTTCATTTCCCTTTACTTTTTGCACTTGTGTTCTCTAGCTCCTCAAATTAAAGGTTCGAAAATGAGTATTTCACTCTCAAAGGATGCTTGTTTATCTACATCAAGGTGATCTCCCCTTATCTGCTTCTACATACACATAATGTTCACCTTTTAGCTGTTTATCCCTACATTGCAAAGACTGTAATTTAAAAAACCTTTATGTTTATAATGTTCTCACAACCCAACATTTATACGAATTTCTAATAATATTTCGTGCTACCTCATCTGTGAACAGTCACGAAAGAAATACATTAAAAAACTCGATTTCTTTAATATACAATATTATGGACGGGGGGTGGGGTGGAAGGGCTTGACTTTTATAAAATGGAGCAACTAACTATAACTTCCTTGAAATATATTAGTGTTAGTGAAGTAGAAGAGTAGTGTTGACTTAACCTTTAGTCTGGAAACCAGAATTTGGGGGTTGTTTGGACAAATCTATGTACATTTTTTAAGAAATCTATTTTAATAATTTAAAAAATACAATATTTGTTGGACTGCTGGAATCTCTAATTTAGTGTCGGCGTTAATATACTGTGCAGGTTTGGGTATTGTTAATCTTCTTTTTCATGTTCTATTTGATAAATTTATCTTTCATTGATACTAAATCTAGCTATAAAAAGCACAGAAAACTCAACGTAACTTGAGTAAACCACATATTAAATTCTTGGATAGTGTTTGATATTATTGTATTGGAACGCGATAAGCACATGTGATAAATCCCTTACTTCTGAACTAGCATCATCATGTAGGCCTAAAAAAAGTATATTTTAGGCTTTAAGTCAAATAACACAATAAACAATTTTAATAAAATTTATAAATATTGTCTTCATCACCAGGCTATCGTCAACGGTCAGCCAAGATGCTAAGAGAATCGTTTGCGGCCCCATAAAGTTTGCACGCTAATTATCTTGACAGATCTTGCAGATCATCGAATTTCTTAACTTTTAGCTCGTGATATCCTTAGAAGGATAGAAATCGATTGCACTCTATTTTCCGGTTAGATGAGTTAGCATTTTCGATAAGTATCAATGATGGAGTTATAGGGTCAACAAAAGGTTATACAAACGTCTGTTTATTAAAGGATAGTACTGAAAACAAGTATTGTGCGATACAATCAGGTTGATTCATACTGCATAGTTTAACCTCATCAGTGATTACACGGACCTAGGCATTACACTCACAATGGACTGGATTGCTTTGATGGGGAGGTTAGGGTTTGAATCATAGTGCACTTAAGGTTTATTTTCCTCGGTGGTTTTCCCACTCTTATTCCTCGTGAATGCGAGTACTCTATACATTACATCGTCCTCGTTAATACACTACTAGTGTAAATAAGCCTGGACGGATAGGAATAAGCATGTTCAAAGAAAAATCAGCTTGAGTATGCAACAGGTTGGTACGTCCTATTCTGACCTGTGAGGAATATATATTCCAACCAGTTATAATGAAGATGAATCGTACCAAATTGGTTCTACATTTTCTTAAAGCCAATACTGATGTAGTTTCTGATGTCGTTTCTATTCAACCCGATTCTCAACAACAGATATTCCTGAACCGTCCACTTTTGTTTCAGACTCGTCTACCAATGACGTACTATACATATGTGATCTAAGGTCGTATGAGGAGAAATACGAATATTGAAAGTATACAATATCAGAAATTTAAGATATGATGGAAAATATAGTGCGTTAAGTGAGACCTACGTATTCTTACACTTTTAATGATACCTCTTTTGCCCAAAATAAATAGCACATTGCCTCAGTGTATATATATATATATATTTTTTTTTTCTTCAAATATTAATCTCAGCTATTCTTGACTTTTTGTCATAGGCATCGTGGAGTTTAATGTTTTTCCCATTTAAAAACTTTCTGTTCAAATGCCACTATGGTCATGAGATACTATACTAAAGATCTGTTGAGATTATTATACAAATTAAACATAACATTTAATAAAAATCATTAAACAAGTTAAGTCTTTATGACCCGCATCGATGGGCACTTGATATAAATGTCAAATTCAATTAGTTGGTTTTTATGGTGATGAGAAGATTGGTTCTCAAATTCCAGTCAGGTTTATTAAAGATATTTTTCCCTTGAGGCTTTTCCAACATCTTTCCTAAAATATACGGGACAATTTTCTCTCATGTTTAACTTCCTCATCCGTATCCCGTTAGCGTAGCTAACATTAGTATATTATGAACTGGTTGCTGATCGAGATAGAAAAAACATATAACTTATTAACCAAAAATCTAAATTTTAAAAAGTAATTGAATTGAGAATTAAAATAATATTTACATTACTAACTAATAACTAATATAATTAATATTATCAACATAATCGAAAGTACTTTCTGATTGTTGAATTATCTATAAAGCTGTAGAACCTTAGTCGACCTCGCTGGTCTTAGGATAAAGTACTTGCCTCAGAGCCTGATGTTCATGGGTTAAAACCCTGCCAGGGTTGACAGATTTATCTAGAGCGATAAAAATCCTTAGGAGGGAAAGTAAATCCGTTGGTCCCATGTCAATTGTGGCATGTAAAATAACCCTGAAAGATATGCGAAAAAAACTTTCCTGACAAAATTTGTAGGCTCTTTCTCTCTAGCTCATATAAATTATATTGTGCTGATATAATCAGTCGGTTAATAAAGTACATGTTAAATACCTGAAGTAAATGAATAAGATGTAAACCTTCTATTGTTACTAAAATATAACATAAGTTGAATACTATTTTTAATTTCTCGATATCTTACAGGTAAAGAAAGTATTGTGATTGTAAAAAAAAATCTAATTCAAGATTTTGATTAATCTTGAGGTTTCATGGCCCCCCGAATCCAAAAAAGTTGTTTTGGCTTTCCGATTGTCTGTCTGTACCTCCAACTAGAGACTGAACTATTTTACGAATAGGGCTAAAACTTAGTATATAGGATTTTCATAGAGTTTCCCCGAGGGATTTTTAAATTGATTATCTAACTCTAAAATGAAGGGTAGTTTACTGAAGTGAAAAAAGAGAAAAAGTAGATTTTCTTAAAATCGGCTCTAACGATTTTGATTAAATTTCATTTCTAAATATTTATAAATATTCCAAACAAAATGGCTTCTCTCAATATTTCAGCAAAATGACTTTAAGGACTCCGGTGTGATGCGTAAATTATCTTTTTTTTTATAAAATCTCCTAAACTATTTGAGATATGAAATTACTTATCGTTATAAACATAAAGGTCTGTTTATAATACACATATTTTATAAGAACATATTTTTATAAAACCAATAACTTTCAAGCTATACGTAAATATATATTTTAGCATTTAGAACAAAAAAAGGTACAAGTATTGCGACCGCAAAAGAAAATCTAACCTGAAATGTTGATGGATGACGAAGTCTCAAGACCCCCCAAACCCTAAAAAGGGGTATGTCTGTTTAGACTTAAAATTACGAATAGTTTAAGAAAGGGAGAAAAGAGAAAAAAATCTATTTTCTCAAAATCGATTTTAACGATTTTGATTAAAATTCATACTTAGGTGTTTATTAAGAATATAAATAAACTGGCTATTTTTATTTTATCATGAAAAAGAATTTTAGGGTACTTTACAGAAGTAGAAACTTCCGTATCTCTGCAACTATTTGAGACACTAAATAACTTATCATTGCAAATTTGTAGTACTATTAAAAATTAAAATAAATATATGAAATATATTTTTATAGATTCAACAGTTTCTGAGATGTTGGCAAATATAATAATACAATTTTGTGAGCATTAGTTGTAAAGAGGTACTACTTAAGTTTTAACGCATTAATTCTCCAATGCCATAAAGTAATTAAATATAAGTAAGTCTCTAAAAGTTTATGTTGTTTTTCCTTAAACCTGTTAGGAAAAATGTTTGTACAACAATGATCTATATCTATTTTAGACTCAATAGTCAATATTTACATTTTTTATTGGTCAAAATTTATAAATGAGGAATTTAATAGCAATGCGAAGGCATGAAGGTTTGCAACACCTAATAAAATGTCGAAAATTTTAACCGGAAGTCAAATTTTAATACGAAGTGTTGACCCTTGTGGACCCAACATTGATCTTTTTTATCGGTATAAACATAAAAATTAGTTTATTAATTCTTAAAAAATAAAGTTATACAATTTAAAACCGGTAATAAAATTAATTTTTTCATAAGTATAGTTCAATTTATGCTTGGATTTGTTAGTGTATATTATTTAGTTTCACATATATTACTAGTTTTGAGTAAATATCTCAATTTTCAAATAATAGAGCGAGAGAGTCCGTGCGGAGTTTCGTACCAATTATTTAATACATACAAGTTGTGGTGATTACGTTCATTGAAACGTCCCTGCTAACAGAAACATATACGTGTATATAAAACCTTCGATTAGATCAATTATCCATAAAATTAAGTATCCTTTCTACTTTTAAAAGGGTCCTTGGCTGATATAATTTTTTTTCACGGTGTATTAGTACCCGTTAGGGCCATACACATATTTATTAGTTACGATGGTGGGTTAGTGATAAATAGGGTTGAAGTGAGAGAATAATATATCCTACGTTTTCGTGGAGGGATAGTGGTAAACCATTTAGGAGAAATCCCTCTAAGTACATCTAGCCAGGATTATAGCCCCAAACTTCTCCTCATCGACCAAACAGACTAATTAATAATCTTGGCGTGTATACCACGTGGCCGCAGATACGGACCACTGAAGATTTAATTGGCGCATTTTAGTGGTTATTGTTTGTACTACGGTTTTGGGATCCTAGAAGAGCTATGGGGAGAGATTTATGTCTGGATAGCTAAATGGGTACATCGCTGGCACGCCTAGTCTAATGTATGGAGTTTTAATCCAATCGGATATATTTGTAAAACGAAATAGTTAGAAACCTTGGTTAGTACGACCCCCGAGAACCCAGTAAATACAAAAAGCCAAGACTGGAGTAGAAGACCCCTACCCAGCTCCACAAACCCACAACTAGCCTGTCCTATTGCCAATCTCCTATTTACCTACACTAACCCATCCACACTAGCCAACTTGACAAAGGTCAAGCAATCATTTTTCACAAATTCACAAACACTTATTCATCCCTCACTGAGTGTCTAACATTGACCTTGTGCTTTATATCAGCTCATCGAGAACTCACACTCCCCAACTTACACATAGGGCCTGACTACACTTGTGTTTACCATCACAGTGTACTAGGGCTCTATATAGATACTTCACAACAGACCACACACTAAATTACACAACTCCCTTCCTATACTCCATTTGCCTTCCACAACCAAAAAACACGTTCACAAAAAGAGGTTATGGTCTGTGACAACAGATCGGTACTCTTAGGTATTAACAAGCCAACTACCTTCTCTGAGGGTCGCTTCTGACACTCAGAGCTGGTAGACAGGCAAACAAGGAAGGGTTCGGATATTGATTAATATAATTTTTTTAAGCATATCGTATGCTTTCAAATGAGATGTAATATATAACTTTAAAAACTGTTTAAATTAATATTTCAAAAATAAGAATAAAGATTTGGTAGAATATTAAATCTATGGTCTTAACAACCCATCTCAAGGTCAATTAATAGCGAATTTAAATTATGTGTTAGCAATAAATTACATAACAAACTAGCTTAATTAATATATATGCGTATTATCTGAAGAGGTAGTAAGACATGGCGTTTAAAATAATTGAATCAGTGAAATATATTTTATTTTTAACTACTATTTGGTTAAGATTTTAAAATTTGCTCAAAAAGTTTTACCATCTCTCATACCGCTGTCTTTTAATGTAGGCTACACACATTCACATCAAGATACGACGTCTGGTTCGAGCTGTATTACTTACCTAAGATAGGCACTATTCGTAGGTTGATACGGGCTCAGAGCTACAGAACTAGTTCTCGTATAAGGCTTGACATTTTGTGTAAATATATTATTAACTCCAGCAATAAATTCCATAACATTGGTAAGTTATCGAGGGGTATAAAATGAAATATTGATGTAAATATAGCTTATTTATAGAAATAG
Source organism: Timema californicum (assembly GCA_902141385.1). Taxonomy (NCBI): domain Eukaryota; kingdom Metazoa; phylum Arthropoda; class Insecta; order Phasmatodea; family Timematidae; genus Timema; species Timema californicum. Next base: position 16,615 of record CABFOW010000957.1, read on the forward strand.
CAAAACATATATAAGCCTATATAAATGAGAAAACACCTACATACATTGGAAGGAAGAATGATTGTGTGAAAAGAAAATAATGATTCTCTCATATCGTATACATAGAAGGTGTCCCAAAAGTCATGAACCACAAGCGAAAATTCTATTTAATGTTTATGCTGCTAAAGTGAGGACATCTGGACGCACAGTTTTTATTATTATTATTAGCACCACGTCTTACTACCCGTTCGGGTTATACGCACTTACGCTAATGTGTAATGGTAGGGTGATAGTCAGAGGTGAAGGAAGGGTTTGGTAATCAGATAAATCTATGCCGGGACAGAGGATTGAACCCCGGCCGCCAGCACAGAAGTGACGCACAGTTTCCAGTGCGCTGGATTTGTCGGTGTGGGCCTGTGGAATAGCCCGCCACGTAGTCCCAATATCACACTGCGGGATTTTTACCCGTGGGATCACTTAAAGGATTTCGTTTTTCATGTAGTTTTCTTATTTGAAGGTCAGAATCCCACGGGTATGTCAGGTGGTGAATCCTGACATCTTGGAACGTGTGTGAAATGAAAAGGTCACCTGCTTTATTGAACCTCTGTGTGCAACACGACGGAACGCGCATCAAACATAATATGTGTATTGGCGTTTAGTCTATGGGTGAGTGACTTTTGGGACGGCCTGTATATACAGTTCTAGACAAAAACTACTTTTGTGTTCTTAATATCACTATCCTTCCGGTTAATTTGAATATTTATACTGGTAGAGTAGAGACGAGGAGGAAAATAATTTAAATTAAATATATCCACATTTACTTGGAGGTGTAGTGGAAAACCATTTAAGAATTCTTCTCGGCTGGGACCTGAGCCCTAACCTCCCCAAGACCAGTAAAAAAGATTATACATTGTTAGCTTTTTAGCCTCCGTGCCCAACGACGCGGAAAAATAATATTTAATATCCAGTTTATGTCAATATTATGTGAATACTAAGAAGATTAAGGTTGGTGTTAAAATAGCCAATTGAATTATTTGCTGTCAATATTTATACATCTAAAATTTTATATAAAGTCATTTTTTGTTGAAAGTGCACGGGGTTTGCCCTAATTGATATTTCGTATTAAAATAATCAATAATAATTAATATATTAAATAACTTTTTCACATTATTTTCAATCAGACAAAACATAAAGCTATAGCCATTCAATTATAGCTTTTTCATAGTGTGGGTGTGTGTTAGAGTTAAATTGATCAAAAAGGGACAAATTAAATTAAGTACTATTTCCATATTAGTACTATGCGATAGGCAAATACTAATGTTTTGTTCAAATGTATAGCGTGTGTTGGTATAAAATAGTTGATAAAAAACTATATCTGATGACAGTGTAACATTATGAGTTATAATTACATTTTATGACAGTGTAAATAATGAATAAACAACTACCCCTAATATTAATACAAAATTATAAATAAAGCTTTAACTCGGGTGCCAGTAAAAAATCAATAAAGGGCAATTCATGATGCCAGTAAAAAAAATCACGAATAAAGAGTGATATATGATGTCAGTGTAAAATAATTAATAAAGAGTATTCCTTGATGTAAAAAAATATGAATAAAAAGTGAACCAAGAAACATCAGTAAAAAATTAATAAAGTGTTATCCATGATGTTAGTATAAAATAACTAATCAATAATGAGATCTTATGTCAGTATAAAATAATTAATATAAAGTGATCTATAATATTAGTCCAAAATAATGAATAAATAGTGAACCCTGATAGCAGTAAAACTAATAAATAAATAATAATCCCTGATATCGGTATAACATAATAAGTAAAGCGTGATCTCTGATATAAGTAAAACATTATAAATAAAGAATGATCCCTGATATCTGTATAAAATAATAAGTAAAGAGTGATCCCTGATATAAGTAAAAAAATAGTGAAGAAAGAATAATCCTTGATATCAGTATAACATAATGAATAAAGAGTGATCCCTGATATCTGTATAAAATAATAAGAAAAGAGTGATCCCTGATATAAGTAAAAAATAATGAAGAAAGAATAATCCTTGATATCAGTATAAAATAATGAATAAAGAGTGATCCCTGATATCTGTATAAAATAATAAGTAAAGAGTGATCCCTGATATAAGTAAAAAATAATGAAGAAAGAATAATCCTTGATATCAGTATAAAATAATGAGTAAAGAGTGATCCCTGATATCTGTATAAAATAATAAGTAAAGAGTGATCCCTGATATAAGTAAAAAAATAATGAAGAAAGAATAATCTTTGATATCAGTATAAAATAATGAGTAAAGAGTGATCCCTGATATCTGTATAAAATAATAAGTAAAGAGTGATCCCTGATATAAGTAAAAAATAATGAAGAAAGAATAATCCTTGATATCAGTATAAAATAATGAGTTAAGAGTGATCCTTGATATCAGTATAAAATAATCAATTAAGAGTGATCCTTGATATCAGTATAAAATAATGAATAAAGAGTGATCCTTGATAACAGTATAACATAATGAATAAAACTTTATTTCTAATGTCAGTAAAAATACTAAATAAAGATTGATCCCTGATATCAGTTTAAATGATGAGCGAAGAACTATTATCCTTGATGTCAGATCTTTAATACAATTTGAGATAGGTCAGCTTATTACAGAGCATTGTCACATTAAGTCTAAAGTTACGGGTTCAATTTTTCTATCCAATTACTTAAAAAGTAATCGTTACTAAATTTAAAACAAACGCTCCTTCTAAGATAGGAAGTGACCCTAGGTGGAGTTCAACTGAATAGCCTTGTGCTTCTGTTGAAAGTTTGCCAACTAAAAAACCTGAAAAATGAGTCGCATTCCTATTGAATTCAAATCCGAGGAAAAGAGTTAAAAAAATACAGTTGATATATTCTGACTCATGTTTGTGTCATATGTAATGGTTTTTTTCTTCTTCTTCTTCCACTTGTTGTAAAAGTGCAGGGAAAGCCAAAGTTCAGAAAGAGCAACCACTCGTGAAGTTGGATGTCCACGAGCTGGGAAACTCTTCTCCAGTCATAGAAACCAGAATTATTGATCCTGTGGTTAACAAATAGGCCTTAATCGCGAATTGGAGTCTTGGCATCATTGGGAAGTTAACATTCGTTCTTTTATTGAGTAAGGATGAATCTAATTTTATTTTTATTTGTTTAGATGTAATTTTTAAATTTAAATAATATAAACTAATCAGCCTGGCATCCACTCAACGGCAGGCATTATTAAGATTATAATGGGTTCAAATACACTTTAATGCTTTTAAAAAAATAGGAAAGAGTTCTTAGAAAAATTAGCATTATTTTACATGATTAAACAAATATGGACAAATACGTTTCGACAAATCTAATAAAACCAGCAACATTAGGGAAATGTACACGCATCTGCGTGGAGGAGGATGGGAAAACATTTGAGAAAAAACAGTCACAGCATGCCTGAGTGAAATTTGGACCTTAATCTACCCAACATCAGCCGTCAAGTCTATTGGTAGAGTGACGCCTTAGACTATTCGACCTGTTAAGTGGATCCTTACCCCAGTAGTGTGATTAAATGAAGATAATGGAGATAGCAAATAAAATGTGATGTAAAATAAATAAATAAAGAGTGGTAAAACCCAGGCGGGACGATCTTCCAAAGGTAAACCCACCTAATTTTCTTCACCTTTGACGACCTCTGTGATGCGTGGAAGCAGCATCTAGTGGTGTCACCCGTCTCGTAGCCTCCTTGTTAAGATACGTTTCCGAGGGTGGTCCACTACTCAAGTTGGACATGTATCACAAAAAAAAAAAAAAA
>CABFOW010000957.1:20686-32740 GCA_902141385.1 Timema californicum
TTACTACCCGTTCGGGTTATACGCACTTACGCTAATGTGTAATGGTAGGGTGATTGTGAGATGAAATGGAGGACCTACAGTTTAACGTGGAATCCGAACCACGGTGGAGGCCTGACATTCCCCACATTCACAAGATGTCTTGTCAGAGGTGAAGGAAGGGTTTGGTAATCAGATAAATCTTTAAATTACAGAATTTGCTAGGAACTCTATTACCTAATCAGTCCCAAACAAATTGTTTGAATATAGATACTGAGCTGGGAGTAGTGTAGTATTAAAAGAGCTAGTCCTCACGTGATGGAATAGAATATACGTTTGACTATTGCGATCCACTTACTAGAAGGGAGATATTCTCACACTGTAGTATTTATTATGGGATTAGCCGTTACAAGGCTTCTAAACCACTAAAAATATCCTCAATTATCTTTGTATTTGATGTCGTGACTCTGTTACAAATGACTGTAGCCTATATGTTTAAGGAAGGTTACAATCCAACTTTCATTAGAAAATACTATACAATTATTAGATATACTTTCAAGTAATCATAAGTCAAGTCGTGTGATATGCAGATGTCCCTAATGATAGATATAAAATGATATATAAAATAACATTAATAATATATTAAAACGCTATTTATATTGACTCCATTTTTTTAAACCGTTCTTTCTATAAAAATTGGACTGTTGATCTATGCTTCTAGCCATTACCATTAGTTCTCAGAACTGCGACGTATCGGGGGAAACGTTGGTAAAAATGAGCTAATTTCAACTGTCCATGGATTATTATTTAATTTATAAAACTTTTAAGTTTAAGGTTTTTGATGACTCAATATTGGCGTGGATCACATTTTGAAAAATCAAGTTAAATCTTAAATAATGTGAGATTTTTAAGAAACTTCAATACGTTTAAACTATTTCTTAAAGTTCAACTCTGAAATCTAAAAAGTTATTTTATATAAATGTGTTTTAACTATCCTCAAATTCGATTGAGGTCTTATTCTATCAAAATATTGTTTTCCTAGTAGAAAGTTTTGATTAAAGCTTAGTAAACGTGCAATGATACACTAATAGTACTATATAATAACTATACATCCATCACAGGGGGTATCAACGTCTCCATCTATAGGCTAAGGATGAATAAACTGGTTGGTAGAAAGTGTACTCAAATAAAGGTCGAGAGAAGTTTGTGTAAACACGTTAATAAAACGCATGTGGGGAGAAAAACTCAATCTAACCGACCGAGATTTGAACCGCATCCTCCTCCGAATTGTGTCGGTTCAACAATGACGGAAGGGAGTTCTTTAAAATAGTATTATCATACTAAGAGTGTATTTTGAAAATACGGGAATTTATAATCACACAACTTACAAACCAACTTAAGCCTACAAAAAACAGCCACATCTAACATATTAGACTTTACATCTATTTTGAAAAGTTAGTTGCTTATCAAGATGAATTTATGACTATTATAGCCACAGTATGATTTTAGTAGACAATACAAATATATTTTTAATGATAAACAGTATTGATAAATTGTTATTTTTATTATTATTAGTGTTGTTTTATAAATATTTATAATAACTTTCAAAAGTGAGAGCTACAAACTCAACTACTTTACGTATGACTGTGTCAAAGTAGATCATTTAACTCTTATAAAAGTCTGATAAAGCGTTTTCAGTAAAAAGTGTACAAATAATGATTTCCTTTCCAAGCTGGTTGAGATTAAACAGAATTTTAGAGAATAAACTGTGTTTGATTCAACGTAATGCGAAATTTGTTTTAAGATGCTGGTGCAAAGAAATTATTTCTTAAATTAAATGTAATAACATGTTCGCTTTTTCTAACTGATATAACTGAATAAAAAATGGATTCACAATTATTAATGTTATAGTCATTTTAAAAATAACTTTATATGTAATGTTTAAGAACTTCCTCTTTTTTAAATGAATTATCACAACAAATTAATATTGTGTTATTAAAAGTAGTTTCCCATTTAGGGCTACCAACGGTACATAAGATTAATAACATATTTTTGAAAGTCTTTTTATTCCTTTTTTTTCCCCTCCAAGTATTCTAACCCCGTCTTATAGGGTTGATCTTACCGACCAAATGAATGAATACTTCTCATATAAATGTAAATACATCCGGACAGCAAGCAAGTCCCACATATAACAGTTGTTTTCAATTAGTTTGACCGTGACACCAGGAGGTTGCTTGCCCCGGACAAGGAACAACAAACAGACGCAACTTGTCAAGAGATGCATATTTGATTAGTGGCCGGGCGCATCTCTCCATTGATTAAATACCTCCCGTTCCTCTGTCAGCCTCCCCACACACACGCGCACACACACACACGTTGTGGGGGTTCTGGAGGATGGGAGGTAAGGAAGATACAGTTAGAGCTGGGACTAAACTTAACAGCTGACGTTTCATCTTGGTCAGATTAGGTGGGAAACCTGTCGGATATCCCTTACAATGGGAGACGTGTTCCTATTGTGTACCTCTCCATTCTCAGTTCCATAAAACTTGTTTCCGGGTCCGAGCGAGCGTTTGGATGACATTGAGGAACACACCCGAGTCTTTAATCAAATCGTAGGGGTTTTAAGGTTGATTCTTCTCCCTCCCCCACCGCCGAGTTAGACTGTGCATGGGCGGACGTGGTACTATAGATGAGATTCGGAGCGTGGTTTGGATACAATGATGAGTTGATGGGAGTCAAATGTACCTTAAGGTGGGAGTGCACGAAACGCCAGTTAAGGGCAGTGTTATTGTAGTTTTTATAACAACATTATTTTATGAACATATATTACTAAGTATAGAAGATTAATTTTATTTTAAACAACGAAATAGTTCTTGAATATGTGTCATGGTCATCTTTGAATTTAATGAGAAATTTTTATCTACAGCTATCAAATTTAATTATTTTCATGACAATTTTTTAATGTTTAGATTACAACGTTTACTGAAGCACTATTGCTCTTAATTTAATCAAAATATGGTTTTTCTGTAAACACTGCACGCATATTAACCTTAACTAACTTTATTTTCCATCTTAACTTAAATATTTAGAAACAAAATACTATAAATGGTGTTATAAGGTTTGAGAAATTCCTAATTATTTTAAAGAGATAATTTTTAAAATTCGTTTGCTGTTATTAGTGTCAACGTTATTAAAGATGGTGTATGCTAGAGCTATTTTTCTGACTATCTTCTTTGGTCTCAGAACTGAGACGTTACCCTCGCTTCTGCGGCTGCATGGTCTCATTATCCCTATGCAAATGCGGTTACATTTCCTATGAATATAAATTTATCCCTAAAACCATCAGCGTAATTAAGACATAAGCCCGAACGAGTAGAAGGATGCGGTTCTAAAAAAAACGTAGACATTTCGCATGAAACCTCATTGAAAACGAACTTATTTCTCCATTTTATAATATTTTTAATTATTATAAGGCTAATAATGTGTGTTTTATATCACTTTAAGGACATTTTGATACCTTTAATCTCGAGTGAAATCTATTTTGTAATAACAAACCACCTCTTAGATAACTCAGGACTTCTGGACGTGTATATTGCGTCTCAGTGTTCCGGTAGACGACCCCCTTAACCGAGTCCCAGGCCCGTCCATGCACAGTCAATCTTCATTAGTATCTGAGCACGTGGTGCACTTGAGGACACGGCCATGTATGGGACATGTGAAAGTTCTGAGTTGTTACATGGTCATGTGTGGGTGAAAGGTTTTACCTATCCCTACAAATTCAATAGGGGTCAAATCCCTTTATTAATATGGTAGCGTTGACCTCAATGGTCTTGGGGTAAGGTGTTCGTGGGTTCAAACCCAGCTGTGGTAGACAGATTTTCCTTGGACGTAGCGTTAATTCTTTTGGTCCCGTGTCTATTGAGAAATGTAAAATAACCATAAGAGGTATGTGAAAATACCTTCCTTGTCCCATAGAAATGTTTTTGTACTGATATAACTAACCGATTTAGAAATTGCAAGTTAATACCTCGAAAAAATAAATAAAAATATGGTAGTCATCCTAAATTACTGTGTAAAATGAAAACAAACAGCCTTATATAATTTATACTATTTTTCTAGTACAAAATACTTTAGAAAAATGTTTTAAAACGTCAAACTTTTGAAATAAATATATATATATATACTAATTTATACTAAGATTTATTTTTAAATATGTATTTGTACACATGTTTCCCGTTTCAAAGTGAAAACAATCGGAATACATTAATTTTTTTTATTTGTCCCTTATTATTTTAGAGTTGGCCAAATAATTTTGACTAAACCTATTACAATCTCAACAATCAAAACTCTTTTACGTGTTTTTTTAATATTCCTACTGGTAAACATTTTAGACCGAGTTGTTCTAGAGCTTCAAATAAACTTATTTTGTCTCTCAAAAATAAAAATAGGAAAAATTGTAACTACCTAATATTACCAAAGTTACCGTGCCTTTATCTAGGGATCACATTATGATTGTATGGCTTAAATTATTCGATTAACATAACTCTACCTGCATCAATGGGCACGTGGACAAGACGTCAAGCTCTTTTCCCAATTTGGTAAACAGCTAATGATCCAGATTAAATAACCAACTACCAATCACCAACATATTTTAAAAGTTACTATATCTTAATTGGTAATCAAAGGTAAGGTTGAATGTAGCTAAGCTACCTTTATTAAAATTATCATACTTCTGGTAGTGATAATATAATATGCAAATATCTTTTTTAATTGGATTGTGATATTTAAAAATGTGGACAAAATTCAAGAAATTCACCTCAATTTTTTCTACCAAATTATTCACAATTTTTTTGTTTAATATAATTAAATTCAGCACCCATAAAAATTTAAAAATAGATATTTAAAATTAGTAGAATTAATTAATAACTAAATTCAAGTGAGGTTAATTTCTTCATTGGTTCCACCCTGTAATATTCACTATCATCATCAACCCCTCATCTCCTCGGGATATGGAAGAAGAATCCACGAGAAAGGATGTACAATCAGTTTATTAGGGAGTCCCCTGGGCAACGGTACATTTTTATACTGGATAATTTTTCCGCAAACTGAGCTACAGATTTATTTTTATAGTTTCTTAAAATAGCATAATATAAAGCCTACCTCTTAGTCACAAGGTCACTATTCAAGTTATTTTTAATGTTCCCAAATAATATAAAAATGTTTAATATTTGACCTATTCTATTATTTATTCAAAAAACTCATAATATGTTAAGAGTGTAATAAAATGTTGGGTAAATATAATTGTAATTCATTGCCCTTACACCATTAATTTTTAGTGAGATAGACCCCTTTATACCCGAAGTGTAAATGAATGGAAATATAGACCATCACCGCCAGAAACTCTATACTTAACGGTTATTATTGTGTCAGCCGACAAGGATAACACTCCTCAAGTCAAAATAAGTTGTTGAAAGTCGGAATACGTTTTCGTTGTATTTTAAATGTTCCTCCCTCCTAGAATCCCGCCGTCCGTCAAATGCGATGCAGCATGGGGGTCTAACCTTTTTTGATTGACGGCCGGGGTGGCTCAGATTACCTAGGGGGCCTCCAACAACAAGAAAACCATTAACTTTCGTGTGTTCCGTACAACGGGTTATCCCTTATTCAAATTATCCCTCATATGTGAGTGATTGAAATTATTTATGTGTGATTTGGACGGAAATTAAACTGTGAGAATGACTAGAGTGAAACAATTGAACATAACACATTTGGTACGGTAATTCATAGCTTTCCTGGCACATATGGTACCTTTAACAAAATACTATCTAATTTTTTTGGGTGTGCGCGTGTGGTTTATCACTGCGTAGGCCTACTAGACAACTATAGTGCCAATTATATTGATATCATCAATGAAGTTTAGCTTAATACCAGAGCAAAAGCATCAACGATAGCTTAAAACTTAAATTTACCACACAGAGAATGAGAAAAAAACAAATTTAGCAGGAAATTAACCAAGAGCCACAAGATATATAAAATTCGTCCTTAAAATTGATTTCATGTTCCCACCAATGAGGCAAACAAATTATTATTTCTTTGAAATGTTTATAAATGAATTAAATTTAAGTTAGTAAAACAGTATCTTTGCGTATAAATGTTCTGGTTAATACATTAGGAATAAATTACACTTAAAGTTAGGTATCCACAGTAATACTCATAATACATAAATATGGGTTAGAAATGTTCTTAAATACTAAATTTGAACCAAATTGACCAAGCTGTAAAATATTTCAAAGACTCACAGACATTCGTAGCTGACGCACCATTTACGCTTAAGGGTAACAGTATTACCTTAATAGATTACACTATGGTGCTATATTATAGTCTATACCATAGTGGAATAAAGCAAGGTAAGCTTGCTACATTTCAGGGTTAGCGAAGAGTACAAGATGGACGGGACTGCAATTTTTTTTTAAATTGTTTGACTTAAAGTGTACATACATTTTAGTCAATTCTCAAGTATCACAAGCAATTTTCTATACTTTGTATTTATAATTATTAGTCAAAGTTGGTTCTAATATAGATTGAGTTATTATATACGTCAATAAATATTCATTTGACTGAGTTAACCCTCCGTATCGATGTGTACGTGGGCTATGACGTAAGATCCGTCTTGTTTAGTTTATTGGTGATGGGGAGGCTAAGGTTAGGATATCGGCCAGATACAGTGAGTTTAGTTTTTACTAAATGATTTCCCACTCTCCTTTCAGTCCAATATAGGCACATCTCCTCTCAAATTCAACCTGCCTCATCTCCCCTTAATTAGTATTCTCCATTAGTTTAAATATGCAGATATACTGAATGGGTAGTAAGATGGGGTGCACAAAAATTTCAATGGATCCACCTTAAACTACTTTTTATTTGTCATTGTGTTTTACTACCCATTCGCGTATGAAACTGATGGCGCTATGTATTATGGATGAGTAAGTTTGAATTTATAGGGAATGTACGAGCATTTTCGTGGAGGAATAGTGGTAAAACCTTTTTTTTTTAACTTCAGTAAAATTGCACCCAACCGCGATTCGAATTCCGATCTTTCCGTCGTTGGCCGTCCAGTCACAGCGAAGGTGACGCCTTAAACGATTCAACCATCTATGTGAATCTAAGAAACTCTAATATAACAATGAAAGCGAGTAAAGACATTGTTGATGCAATAGGCAATAATATTACGTCAAACAAACACAACACTAGTTTTTCATCACTTTCCCTTACTTCTGTAACAAAGGACTCAAGGATTCCACTTCAATGATGGTAGACTGCTCCAATTACTCGGTTCAAAAGTGCAATTTAATAATAATATGGGCTCTCCTTTGTTATTATTGTAGTTTTCATGTAACGTGTGGTTTACCAGTCAGGTTGGTATTTGTAATTGGAAGAGAGAGGAGCGTATTAAGAAACATAAATTCATCCAAGTTGTTTGGGACGATTATTATGTCGTAACGAGGTGTATTAGAACGAGGTCGAATCTTTAACTCTTCCATTAGCAACATTGAATTAGACCATAAAATCGCTTTTAAATGACAGATATTTTTTTTCACTGGGATGCCTTAAAGGTTACCTAATTAGCGGTACTGTATATAATGTCTATAAGGCTATATATATATTGTACCGTCTTGGATGTCATGGACTACAATGTAAGTTGTCCTATCCTATGTTTTTATATTATTAAAATAAAGAGGGTCATTTTATCTATTGAACATTCCGTGGTACATACCATACACAAAGATCTTGCATTTTAAAAATTATAAGCCCTTGTGCACGAACGTGTGTACCTTGAAGATGGAATTTTAAAATTTGGATTAGATTCTTTTGATATATTAAAAATCAGGTTGGGTCCCGGTAAACGCAGGTCTTAAAGATAATAACTTTAACGCTACCACCCACGTTGAATCACTAAACTAAAAACATTTCTCCCTGGTAACGTTGTATACTACAATTAGTACGCTATACATTGTACTGCCCTGGATGGCATGGACTTCATAATAGTATGCCAGTCACATACACACACACACACATATGTGTGCTTTACTGTAAAAGTCCGAGGGCCGGTAAATCCTAGAATTTACTATATCCTAACATTTACCGATATCTGTTGGTAAAAGTCCGAAATATCTTAGATTCAGATTACATTTTGAGTTTTATCCATCTCTAGAAAGAGGTGGGAAAGAGTATCCCCATTTCTAGCTCTAACCAGCACTCAAAAGTAAGCCAATAGCCTTGCCTGACCTAACTTGACATAACCAAGCCTAATCTAACATTTAGGTCAGGTTAGATTAGGCTTGGTTATGTTATGTTATATTAGGTTATGTTAGGTTAATCATTTACTTTTGAGTGCTGGTCCAAACCAGAACTGGGAATACTCTTTCCCACCTCAAATCTAGAGATGGTTAAAACTCAAAGTATAAACATTTTCTAGGATATTTTGGATTTTTACCAAAATATATCGGTAAATTTTATGATATACAGGTACATTCTAAGATTTACCGGTCTTCGTATTTTAACAGTAATATTATATATATATAGATAGATATATATATATATAATTTCATCGGTACACTCTGTTAATAGCAAGTATTTATGATATATAAATTATTACACATAGGATGAGTATGTGGGAAACAATGTGGGTGGATTACAAGCTTGACTTTGAATTTTAAGGTCAATTCAAAGGTCAAATAAGGTCAAAATGTTTAAATTTTGTGTTTTGCATGGACTCAGGAGTAGAATTAGTAGATCCAGCCAATAAAACTAAATTCATTACAATATAGTTATATGAAAACCTTTAAATGTACTGTACATAATATAAAATGTAAATATATAGCCAAATGACACACAACTCTCGATTTTCTTGAATTATTTTCAGTGTATGTGTAGTATAAAACTGTAGGCTTACACGATATTATATATCTGTTAAAAAATCCACAGACCATGGGGTAGTATAATTAAGTAGTGTGCGTAGGAAGGAGCGAATCTAATAATTGTTGTAACTTTTAAGTAAGAGGGAAAAAAATTATTGCTTGATTATTTGTTTGGATAGAATCATATATTTTTAATAAGTTTTGTGGCTTAGTGATTTATCTAGTGGTGAAATATTATTTTTATTTCTTAAATCTTTATTTTTTTTTTGCTGAAATCTTAGCTCAAGTGGTAGCGCATCTGCCTAACGAGCTAAGGGTCCCGGGTTCAAATTCTTTCATCGTTGAAAAATTATGGTTGATGAAATGTGGGTCTAACCTTTACAGTGATGAATTGACGGCCGGGGGCTGGGTTTTGTGTCGCTTCTAGATTTAAATTAGTTAGTCGTTTGCTGATATAATATGTCAGTTCAGAAAGTTCACTACAACATCCCAAATTAAAAAAATAATACTTTGTACTTAGTTTCGTTCTGCACTCATTCATTCATGTGAGATAGTATGTAATAATATGTGTACTTGGATAAATTCTCAGAATTTATGTAACGGTGGTATTTTAAATGATTCAGAAAATCTCACTTTATTTTTTACTGCCATCAAACTTCCGTCTAATCCAACAAGCTGCTAGACATTGTGGTGAAAGGAACTGAGTGAACGACTTGGTGTGTTTATGTACGATTTGTACATAGCTCAATCACAATATGTATCAGAATTTTTAGCGCAACTTAGTTCATTTCATTACCAAATGATGTCACATTAGAAATTAAAGTTGACATAAGAAAAACTAAATATTTTTTTAATGATTTATTGATTTATATTATTTTTGAATTATTGTTATTAACTACATATGACGTGATAATATGTACACTAGGTAATATTTACTTGTTATTATATTTAAACACCATGATAGTATTTCTACAATATAGTCTATAAATAGAGCCCCCTCAAAGAGGTAGGAGGAGTGGGAGATGTCACCAAAGTGGTCTTAAAACACTGATATAATAATCTATATTAAAAAAAAGTGGGCAAACTTTTCAGACACATTTTATATTGTACTAATTCCCTCTATCGTGTAGTATGACTCCTGCCACTGTTAGGACTATTATCTAATATAATGTTGGTACACATGTTTCCCAACTCAAGAAACAAATTGTAGAAAACTTGAAATGCTGTGTAAAGTTGTATAGACACTGTGTGTCTCCGTAATTGTTACATTTTAATTTGCCTTAAGTGTTTTTATTTTAGATTAGTACCGCGTATTACTACCCGTTCGAGCTATACGCTTAAGTACTAATTACGATAATGGATTAGGAATCGGGAATGTGGAATTTAGAGGAGGTGAACCCGCATTTGCGGGGAGGGAGAGTGGAAAGTCATTTAGGAAAAACCACCCCCAGTTCACCCGACCGAGATTCAAACCTCGATCTACACATCCTCAGCAGTCTAGCTCAACATGACTAGCGCGTTAGCTAACCCCGCCACCGAGACGGGTTACCTTAAGTGTATTATCACTTATTTATCTAAGTAGGTGCTTGAAGAAACTTGCTACCATCTTTTCAAACAATGGCTATAAACTTAATTTATTAAAAACTAAGATCTAATAGGACAAGGTTCATAATTTTATTTTATCATAATATTCATTATACCTATAAAAGAGTATAAAATAGCTGAAAATAACTTTCATACAAAATTGTATCAATATAATCAAGAAAAACCCTGGACCTCTAACTATTTTTGTCTTGTAATGATTTATTTTCAAGTTCATTAGACAATGTTTGGACACACATTATTTGATAGAAAAGGAGGATATAAAATGAAAGGTCATGCAGGAAAAATAAAAAGTTCGGCTGAGCCCGTTATTCGGCCCGCAAATCATGATAATCTGTACACGATTAGTATACACCTGCTCTTTACTCTACCGGTAATTGCAATTTGGTATACGATATAGTAAATTATTGTTATTTATTCTGAAGATTATGGTAATCTATACCCGATACAGTATGTACCTGTTACCAGGACCCTCGACCATCCGTGCACTACCGATTGACTACATACAGCGCTCCTGGTGGCATGACCTGATGGATCGATACTCTGCGTTTGAAATAGAGATTATTTAGTACAACTTATAGTGTATTTTAGTGCTAGTTATTGCTAAAATACGTCAATTATTTATATCGAACAAGCTGGAAAAAGTTTGTGCTTTATTTAGATATAGGCCTAAACACAGAACGTTAAGCTAAGCTAAGATTTGCTCTGCTAACACTTTATAAAAAATAGCGGACCATAAATTTAAATGTGTTGGTTCATACAAAAAGCTAAAGCTAAGCTAAGCTATGCCTTGCTATGCCACGCTATATTCTTCCCGATTGCTGGCCGGGCAGTTTTTACATCTCCCATCTTGACTCATCTTACGTTGCGCATGCGCATAACGCAGCTTGTGCTCCGAGTTGAACAGACGCAGTGCTGGTTTGGTTTGGTCATGTTTTAAAATATATTTATTTTTTCATACCAAAGTTCACGTATTAAAACATCATAAGGGCTATATTTTTATTATTCCTTGTTTTTTTTATATCAAATATACAAAGTAAGTCTAAATTTAGTATTAAAATCCTCATTTTGTGACTTTCAGTCTTAATAAACTTAATAAAAATAGTTTTAAAACATTACAAATTGGGGTAATTTTGCCATTGACTTAGATGCGAGAATATAATTTTTTCCATCTTAATTATTTAATTTTAATAGTTAAATAAGAGGTGTAGGAAGGGTTTGGTACTCAGATAAATCTGTGCCGGAACCTAGGATTGAACCCTGAATACCCAACACAGAAGTCTGACACCTTACCTCTAGAACCGCCAGATCATAGGATCCAACAATTATATAAAACATTATTTTTATTTATTTCATGTCTATTCTCATCCATTTATCCTATTAATATTGGAATGTTTGGGGGTAATTTATGTGTTTTCCCTAAGTATCGTTGCTGTCCAACTACCAGTATAATTCATAATTTGTCGATCTACTATAAAAACCAGAGAAGATCAGTGGGGCATACAAATACTCAGTAGAGTTTAGTGAATCTAAGCAATAAGCTTGTTTGTCCGCATCCCCC
>CABFOW010000957.1:32787-61299 GCA_902141385.1 Timema californicum
CCCCCCCCCCCCCTCTTTCATAAGTCGAGCTAATACTATTTTATATGTGTTTAGAATACTTGAGAGCCTATAGTTATGTTTAGTTCTTAATACTGTGTTAAACTCTATTTTTTATTCTCAATATTAAATGCTATCGTCTTTCGTGTGGCGTGGGCAGTCGCACCTTTCCCTGCCAGAGAAACAGTTTCGATTTCTATCGCAGCCTTTGTTGTCAGAGTTAGGTGCAGAAGGACTTTAATGAAATCATAGTTAGAAATGTATCTTGTAAATCCAAGTCAAAAGAACGGGGAAAAAAAGGGAGGCAAACTGAAACTGTATAATAAGCTCTGCACAATATTTTCTTCATTCAGTTATCATGAATATAGTACAGACAATAATTTATATTTCAGTAAATAAATTCATATAGTCCGTGCATACAGTATATGGTCTCCTAGATAATATTATAATAAGTTCAAAACATTTTATTTATAAATTATATTTTTTTCAAATAAAGAAGAGTTCTATAAAACGGTAGTTTTTTTAAATCTTATACACAGATTTATCTGATTACCAAACTCTTCCTTCACCTCTGACAAGACATCTTGTGATTGTGAGGAATGCCAGGCCTCCACCGTGGTTCGGATTCCACGTTAAACTGTAGGTCCTCCATTTCATCTCACAATCACCCTACCACTACACATTAGCGTAAGTGCGTATAACCCGAATGGGTAGTAAGACGCGGTGCTAATAATAATAATAATAATAATAATAATAATAATAATAATAATAATATTTTAAATCTTATATAGTGTCCCCTATTGAGATTTTCACTTTAATTAGTTACATGGATATTTTATAGTGGTTGTAGTATATACCTTTTTTAATCGTCTTAGGGATTTATCTAGTTTACTTACACTATAAGCTTACAGTTTTTTAGGTCCCACCTCTAGGGTCACCGCAAGTGACTTGTCAGCAGTTATATCATGGTATTCTATTGTATTTGAAATATATTATTCATTACACAAGCCATGATAGTTATTTTGTTCATAATACAGTAGATATTGGTCCCTCAACCAAGAAACAATGATTATCTGTTCACGTTATATAAATATGATTTTCAGTACACAGGGCATGACAATTTGTTCACGATATAATAGACCTGTTGTTCATTCTTACGTATTATTCAGCCATGATAGTCCGCGCTATAATACGTGCCTAAGATTTGTAATGTAGGCGTTTCATGCCTTCATGCTTTTACTCCTTTGATTTATATTTACCACAAAGGTCAAAGAAAAATAATACTGAAGGTATAGAAACATATTTGTAAAAAGGGAGAGATTTAGAATGTTGGATGCAATTTAGTATTTGGTAGGTTAATCTCCTTAAAAAAAATTAAATGACATGACTTATCTTGTGTATAACTATCAATTTAGAAGTATGATTTTTATATGTGGCAATAAGGATCAAAATAGTTTTATCTATTGTTTAAGAGATGGATCAACATTAGTTCACACCCGTAGAACCCAATAAGGGTTAAACCAAAAATCTTTGATCCAACTTCAACCATTAAATTCACTAAAAGGTAGTAAACAAGCTCGTACCTAAGAGGAGTATTATCCTTAATTTATCCAAGATGCTTCAAAGTCAACCGAAGGCAGTGCTACTCACTAAACCGTAATCCTCAATATTTCGAATGGAGGTTGGATAAACATGATGAACTGTAATAAATTTGAACTATTTTACCCTTTTTTACTAAATCATATAGAAAAAGTATTTTATTAAATATTTTTTCATCCACGAGATTGTAATGGGATTTCAGGCTATATATGTTCCCTTACTCAAAATAGTGGGTTTTACAACTATGTCTATTTCCATATCTGCCTGCCCACATGCCTTTTTTTTTTGTTTATATCTGAAACTGGGGCTACAGTAGAAATGTTTTGATGAATTTAGTTCAAACTGAACAGTTTGAAGTTTTTAAGCATACCTCAAGTATATCGTGATTTCGATTCAGTTTAAAAATTAAGAATGATTTACTGAAAACTAATTTTTTAAACTTACAACTCATTAGGGTAAGTTACTGATTATTGAAAAAAAAATTTTTTTTTTCAAAATGGGTATTTAGAGAGCATTTTACCTAAGAAATATGAACGTATGCTGGTGTCATATGGGTAGTTTACAAATGGCCCATTTTTGAAAATTTGATGTTTTTTTAAAACTAACTTTATGGTTTTATTGATAGTGTAGGCCCTATATGGAGGAAGTTTAGATTATGCATAACAATGCATATCTGTTTTTCAAAGAAACATTCATTTGATGGTAGTTTATAAAATACATTTTTTTTAGTTTGGATTCTATACATGAAAAAATATTAAGCATGATATTGTCTTATTAATTATTATTTATAACACGTCACTTTCAAAATAATGTTTAATAACAGCCGTAGTTTACATATCATTGAATGAAACTTAATTGTGTACTGTTAGTAGACTTCCAATTTTATTATTACTAATTTTAATATCATGTAGAAAGTGTTTAGGCATTGAAAGCTATATATTATAGTGATAAAAAGGAAATAAGTTATAGACTATGGGATTCACTAAAATATTATATATAGTATTTATTATAGTGTTGTATGACATAAAACCATATTTGAAGATCTACGTGGTGAAATTCTATGTTCATATTTTATGTATTGTCTAAAACAGTTAATATTTTTCTTGGCTGGATGTAGGCTAGTCTGAGATAGTTTTACTTGAATAAAAAAATACATTTTTAGCAAATTAATCCCTATTTTATAAGGTAGCCTATGTTATCAATATTGTTTTGGGTTATTCAACGTTCAGTTTCTGAATTGAAGGATGACAACAGCACACATCTTAAAAACTAGTTTAATTCTAGAACATACAAAACAACCTGTCTTCTCCCTGTCCACGCCAGCGACTCTTGGTGG
Organism: Timema californicum; assembly: GCA_902141385.1. Taxonomy (NCBI): domain Eukaryota; kingdom Metazoa; phylum Arthropoda; class Insecta; order Phasmatodea; family Timematidae; genus Timema; species Timema californicum. Next base: position 35,720 of record CABFOW010000957.1, read on the forward strand.
GGAAAAACCGAACACTTTGTGGGAATCTAAGCCCGCCAAACAATGACACACAATAGGCGTAGAATGTTCCATGAAAGTCCTTGCTATCTCCAAGATTAATGAAAGGCTAAAAAAGGGTAGGGAATGACAGGAAACTGTCTTAATCTAAGCAATATAGAAAAACACACTAACACAAAATAAACTTGTAAACATAGTTTAAAATAGGATTATTTTAAAATTGAATGATGTATTTAATAGGGAGTTACAACACAAATTGTATTGCTATTTTTATTTTGCCTGTTTGTTCTCCTATTGCTGGAAATTGCCACCCAGGAAAATTATAAACATAGTCGATTTCTGGTATTTATGAATTTCTGCTCGATTATCTTAATGGCACTGCCTACACGAAGAGAAATATCTTCAAATATTTGTATTTATGAATGGAATGGCAGTTCTGAAATATTTCAATTTTAAATTTAAAATTTAATTACAATTTAATGTAGTGGCCTTATTAAAAAAATTACATGTTTCTAAAAAAAATAATTAAATTTCAGCACCACAAAATTTCGCGTAAAACCTCGTTGAAAATAAGTTGATTTAATTTTTTTTCATAATAATTTAAAAACTATTAAACTTAAAATGTACCGTAACGGTTTTAATATTTCAGCCATATTTGGAAATAACGAAGCACTTCTGGGATCTTTGTAAATCTGCTTCCCGTCTTATAATTCCAGTAAGTAGTCCCCTAACGTTGTGTTAATTGACTTGAACAATAGTTTCAAGGTTAATTTTCATTGTAACAACCTTATCTGACAAAGATAGAAGCTACTAGAATCTACTTTTACTTATTCAAACGTCAAGTCATGTGATCTCTACCATCCACTTTTGAGAGATTGTATCAATGTCTATAAGATAACAGCAATAAAATAGTGACCGGTTTTCAATGCTGATCGCAGAAAGCTTCTATTTTTTTATGAATTGGACTGTAGTTACCAGCCAATTGGAAACGGTGTCATACTAAACACCGCCTAAGACGTTCCCCGCTGTCAGATACGACACCTTCTACAGATCAATCAAATCCCGCCCTGATATACCGTTCCGAATAAAGATCCGTTATGAGCCGCGAATGCTCCGTCCGCCAGGTTTTGATCAAGTTGCTCTGCGCATCCTGCCTGCTCCATTTCCCTCGTGATGGCTAGAGGGTTCGACGGGGTCATCTCGTACTCCGGGAGGTTACGGCCTTGCTGGTGGCGGGACGAGAGAGGATAATGAGTGGGATGACCAGGAAAGATACAGATACCGATACTGGCTCCTCTCGGTCGATTGCACACACAGATTAGCTGGCTACGTGGTTCGTGCCTTCTTCTTGGCGTTGTTTATGACGGGACTTGGTTCCCACAAAGGGAGCTGACTTCAGGTTTCTATCTTAGCAGAACATTAATGTTTCCTTATAGTAAAAAAGATACGAATAAAAACACATTATTTTGGAATCACAGACACTAGATACTGATGTGTGAGTATGAAGACCTTGATCCAATCTTTTAATTAAAATCAAAGTTCAACCAGTGTTCTTGTGTGTATGAGCATCATCGATACATTCAACTATCTATTTGCAGTGCGAGATCATCCCTAGCGTCACCTTCCCACATATTTTAATAACCTAAATTATTTAGTCAACAGTGCACGCTTAGTCCTCTACCCATCTGGACTATCAGCATTTAACTATACTAACATGTCTGAGATGAGAAAGGTTGAATTTAGGTCAACTGTACCCACACCTGCGTAGAGAAAGAGTCGAAAACCCTTTAAGAAAAAATATCCCTAGTATACTCGGCTGAAATTCAATTCTCGGCTTCCTTTTCCCCAAACCATCGGTTCATATGACATTTGAAAGGTCTATCCCTTTTTATTTGCACCGCGTCTTACTACCCATTCGGGTTATACCCTTATGTACTTATTACACTAATGGTTTTGGAATTAGTAAGGTTATATTTATAGAAAATGTACTCACATGTGCGTGGAGTGAGATTGTAAAACCATTTTGTAATACCTACCATCAGTAAACCCAACCAAGATTCGAACCTCAATCCCCACATCATCGGCAGTCTAGTCAATTATAGGAGTAGCACCTTATACCATGCAGCCACCGAAGGGGGCTCATATTTATTAATTGGTTTCTGTTTTGAATATGTTTTTCTAGATGTTTGTCTTATGTTAGTTGGGGCACAAATCGGCGAGCATGCAGTAAAAGTTGCCAAACTCGTCTGGTCTGGTTTACCGGGTTCCATTACTAGCAGGTTGCATTGAGGGTGGTTTTTACCTAACGTCTCTCCATTATTCCTCCACAGAACTGTGAGTGTATTTTATTTAAATTCCATGGCCCGCAGATGAGTAGTAAGACATGTTGCACAAAAAACAAATTGGGATTTCGGGGACTCAATTATTTTTTGTATGTTTTAATATTTAGGCTATACTTTTAAAATAAACACGAGACAGAACGATTTAAATAAAGCCCTAAGGAACCAAATTATAAGTGTATGAGATTACAAAGCAGATTATCTTTTGTTAAATGACTGAGTGGGCTGAGGTCCTGTTTTATTTTAATATTTTGGCATTTAGCCCGTTTGTGTTTGTTTGCTTCACGATTACTGTAATAATAATAATAATAATAATAATAATAATAATAATAATAATAATAATATTTAGCACCGCGTCTTAGTGCCCGTTCAGGTTATACACTTTAAGTACTAATTACTCTAATGGATTGGGAATTTGGAAGGTTGAATTAGAGGAAGTGAACCCGAATTTGCGTGGAGGAAGAGTGAAAAACCATTTAGGGAAAACCACCCCCAGTTCACCCGACCGAGATTCGAGCCTCAATCTCCCCGTCCTCAGCAGTCGAGCTCAACACGACAAGCGCGTTAGCCAACTACGCCACCGAGGCGGGTACGATTACTGAAAAAGGCAAACATGTATTTTAATAAATTTTTCAAGCATGGCGGTCTCTAAAATGGGTTTCATTTAATAATTCATTCCGAGAAACGTGAATTTAAAATTCTAAACCATCGATCGAACACCTCATGCGTATTTGTTTGAATTTTATCATTAAACCACGTAAATAAATGTTATTCTCTAAAAAATTATTACATAATATTGATTTTTTTTCTTTCTAAATATCACCAAGGAAATGTCAACTTTAAGTCCAATAAGAATTTACAGGAGTTATTTCAATTATAAATCCAAAGAGAACTATTAAAGCTGTAGTAAAGATAATAACATAACATATTATTATTAACATTGTGGATGGATTAAAACTACAGTTTATTTTACTTTCTCATATCAAGATAAGATATTGTGATCTTGACAAAAATTGATGTTGACATTATGATGAATATCTACATTTTATGCGAGCCCGAAACCAGAAAATTGGGGTTTACAATTATGCCTTTCCCTCTGCCTGTCTGCCCCACATTGGGAGAGGGTTTTTGGCTTTCATTTTTAATCATTACGCTCCTGATTTCATTATTAATTTATTATTTCTTTCTGTCACGTGCCCATACTTTATTGTATTCTCTTTCCTGTACTTATTTAGTTTATTTTGTGTTTGTATCCATGTCTATGGCATTCATGATTTTTTATGCCTCCCAGATAATAACATTACAACAAATAATCTAACTATAAGTGGGACATTCATGTAAACTTTGATCTAAATAATAACCCATTTTATACATTTCAAACATATTGTTTCCTGATAATATTTAAAAAAATTACTATAGTTAATTATGTATTAGTTCTATTTTAGAGGTATCATACTGGTAATATCTACATAAAAAAAAAGTGACAGTCACATGACTGTGGGACGAATGGTCACTTATAAAGCTCGGCTTGACAGTTCTCCAATCTTCTCTCATTTATAGCCAAAATGTCATAACTAGAATCTCTAAGTTCTGCATTAATTTATTTAGAGGTTGTTATTTAAAAAGGGATGGTAAAAATCAGAAATGGCGGAGGCAGACGAACCTATTTAGAGAAATAAGCGATGATGGTGAATTGAGATATTAACGAATATTTTGAAAATTCAATAAATTAATGGGGAATATAAAAAAATAATTCAAATATCTTTGACAAATTTTGAGTATCTGCTTAATTCAATTGCGCCAATAATTGTGAAACAAGACACTATTTGTTAAGTAACAAATGAAGTTGTCCCTTAGTTCCACCTCATTGTGAATAACCACTTGCTACAAAATGTTAGTTGCACACAGTGCTTATTCACTCCAGTAGACACTAATGACGACTGGATGATTCTGCTCGTTACGTGCGGTGAGACACCTGCAGTGACTTGTAATGTAACAATAAAAACGATTCGCGAAAAATGTACAGTTGGTTGGAGCACGTTCGCTTGACTTCAGTCAAAATTATCAACATTAGGGCAATCCTGCGTGTCAGAACTTTTCATTTTACTACTTGTTCCAACTATCCACATTGCATTTCACTATTTGAAAATGGCGATAAAGAAAGAATTTAGTGGAAATGTTACCACATTTGCTTGAAAAAGAGAAATAATCTAAGAAAATACTTATTCTTGTCCGAGATTCAAAACCCAACTTCATTGTCAGCAGTAAACTAGATTAAATGAGCTTGATATTTTGGGCTGAGACTAGAAACACGATTTTAATAATAAAAACTCTCCTGCTGGATTTAAATAGCATGCATTGGGAGTACGGTGGCCATTCGTATGAGCTTTATAGTCTCAGCCCTTAGTCCACATTCTGGGGCTGTGTTTATTAAACAGCTTCATATCGAAAGGTAAATTTTAAATATCTATATTCACGCCATTCAAAAACTGTGTAATAACAATCGTAAGCCAAGTAAGCTAACAACTAAAAGATAAATGGGAGGGACCCGTCCTTACTTTAAGGGTACGGTACACGCAGCAATATTTGAACTCTGACCTTTCATTCATCAGAAAACTAGACAAGGCAAGACTGACGCCTTCGTCCGTGTTCCTATCGGTGTATATTTATAATAATCAATTTTTTTTTAAATGTTGTTTTAGGTCTTATACTGGCATGCTGTATAAAGTTAGGTCTTGTGAATTTATATTTTGTGCCGTTAGGTTTTGTGGATGTTGCCTTATTAAGTTAAGTTTTGTGGGGTTAGAGCTTATAAAATTAGATTCAGTTAAGTTAGGTCTTATAGAGTTTGGCTGTATAAAGTTTAGTTCTGGTTCTTTTAGGTCCACTTCCTATTTGAATAGTTAAGGATATTTCCAAGAAATCTTTGATAAATTAATTTTTGGTCCAGTACTTTTAGGCTTAGTGAACTTAGGAGCTATAAAATTACGTGCAGTGAAGTTAGGTAAGTTAAGCCTAATGAAGTAAAGACATTTATTTTAGGAGTTGTCACCTTAGGACTTATAATTTTAATTCCACTGCCGCATGCCCGTTTGGATATGTATAAATAAATTTAACACTTTGTGATTAGATGGAGAGAGGTCTACTGCTCACAGAACTATCATTCATTTAGTCCATTGAAAGGGTAGCTGATCCTTAATCTAAGTGATAGGTACAATGACAAAGGCTTGAAAGAAATATACCCTTGTTGGCAAGAAGAATTGATGATAATCTCACAATGAAACTAAAATTTATGAAACCAGCTGGGATTTTAAACCCAACCACAATGACAGCCAAGTATCATGTAAGTCTAATGTCTTAAATCGCTTTGCCACCACTGTGGGTTAGTGTATATTTTAATATAAACTTTCTACTATTCATGTTCTACTTTTTACAATAATATAGATTAAAAATAGCTATATTTCGTACCCAAGATAACAAATAGCCCAAAACCACTTATTGCTTGTGTAGCATTTATTGGAACAAATGCTCCAAGAAAAAGTCTAAGTGCAAGAAACTCACCAAAAGTCCCCCACTGTGCTGCGCCGACTGACTGGTTATCACACGAAAGAATAATGGCGTCCTCCTTCCACAAAAAAACATTGTTCGTCTGAACGCGGTGTAAACACGGAAAGAGTAAAATGCTCTATTCCCCCGTGGCGGGGTGTGAAGGGGTGGATGGCGAGCATGCGCCGTAAATGTGTAATACGTCCAGAATGCTAAGTTTGCTCCACGTTTGATACTATTTTATCCCCTCCCTCCCATCACGTGTCTTGTTTTCCCTATGTTTGTAGTCACCCCTTATCCCCCTCTCTGAGCTGGTATAATCGTATATATTCTTGGATTGTCCGTGATGAAGGTCACTTCTCTCGGCAGGGCCATCCCCTTGGACATTCCTTGGGTTTTTTAGGTACGAATAAAACTCTTCAACAGATTATTAATTCAAAATGTTAAGTTCGAATCTTTTGCAGTTTAAATTGGTCAGGTGTAGAGTCACCACGTAACAGTCAAAAAAGTTAACTTAGAATCTTTTCGAGTATAAAACATGTCAGAGGTATAAACTTCATGTAATTTTTTAAATGTTAAGTTCGAATCTTTTGCAGTTAAATTTGTCAGGTGTAGAGTCACCACGTAACATTTAAAATGTTAAGTACGATTCTTTTGAAATGTAAATAAGTCTGATGTACGTAATTTTTCAAATGTCTTGTTTTGGAATAGTTACAAATATTTAAAGTACAAATTGGTCGTATGTTTTAGGACTTAGAAGGTATCAAATACTGTAGTTTCGTGTAATGTTTATATGGTAAACGCGGTTAACCAGGCAAATGGGAGTTTTCAATGTTTTCAATGAGTTTCAATAATGGTAGCACTGACTCGTTTTAACCTTTTGGCCCATAAGGCAAAACTTCAATATTATTACTCGGAAGGAGTAAGGTTTTTTTTTGACGACCAGATTTTGTATAGTAAATAGTTCCGTAATTTAACTCATTGGCCTTGCGGGCCTGTAGAGTCCATTGTTTATTTTTTTTATGCTATCATATACAAATAGCCTCACTAAACTGTATATTGTATAAATAACTCATTTTCCATTTTATGTATCCTATTCAAATTTTTTGTTAACATCAATAAAACTACACCATGTTAATTTTTGACATATTTGGTCATAATTTAGTTTCCTGCTTTAGTCTTCCTTCTTGGTGTCCAAAATACTGATATTTTTGAGTACAAGGTCTAGGACATTATAAGTAAACAGACTGTTTGCTTTTCTCTTGAATTTCTCACCGCCCTCTGCAAATTTACTACTTTATTATTTTAGTTTAATTTTTTTATTGTGCGCCAGCCTTAGTCTTCTAGGAAAAGTAAGGGTGACGCAACACTTGTCATAATCACATGGTGTGTAGACAATACCACAGCCAGGGGGGAGTTGGGGTTAACAACCCGCCCCCCCCTCTAAAAATTCTATTAACAAAATATATATGATTTACTTATGGTTCAAACACTATCAAAATTAAGATACAAATCTAAATTAGGGGGATGTGTTACCATTAAAAGCACTTCAGAGAGCTTATAGAGGTGTTTAATAATTAAAATTTGTCTTAGCCTCTCGCAATTGGGGGTTATGTTGCTATGAAAAAAACACTTCAGATATCGTCTAGAACTATTTATCATTCATAATTTTTTCCAACTTCTGGCAATTGGGGGATGTGGCCAACAACCTCCCCCCTCCGAAACGAGTGGCTGGCTATGGCCTTGTTTATTAAAATAGAAGACTTTTATTATGTTTGGTCAGATATAAAGCTCAAAAACAATTTTCAGAGACCCCAACAACTTTTAATGGCATCGAAAACCATACATTAATAGAGTCCATACATTCATAGATTTAAGTAAATTATGTATACATTGACTTGTGGCCAGGTGTAGTGCTAGTGGGCGTGAGTTTAGGGCGATATTTTTGCAGTTTTTATAGCACAAAATTTTTTGGCCAAAATAAATCAAATATTTTTTCTATAGAAACATAGTGTTTTGTTTTCTGCACATGCTAATATCAACAGTTGTTGAATATCTGTCATGAGCATGTCAATATTTGCTGACAAACTTTTTAAATGAAGAGAAAAGTTTGTCACCAAATACTGACATGCTCATGACAGATATTCAACAACTATTGATATTAGCAGGTGAAGAAAACAAAACTATATGTTTTTATAGAAGAAATATTTGATTTATTTTTGCCAAAAGATATTTGTGCTATAAAAACTGCCAAATTAATGCACTAAACTCGCTCTCACTAGCACCCCGCCTTAAGACAGCCCACATTATATTTCTCCTAGAAGTTTTCTTTATGTGTGTTTGAGAACATTGACTCAAAAATAGCAAAATCTACGTGATCAAGAAAGCAAACGTAGTTTTTAAGCTATCTATAGTCAACTACCTTGACCACTTGGTTACTGGAACGAGATGAGTCCAGGATATTTTATATATTTCTGACCACTTGGTCACTGAAACAGGATGGAACCACGGTCTTCTATACATGTCTGACCACTTGGTCACTGAAACAGGATGGGACCACGGTACTTCTATACAGACCTGACCCCTTGGTCACTGGAACAGGATGGGACCACGGTCTTCTATACAGACCTGACCCCTTGGTCACTGAAACAGGATGGAACCATGGTCTTCTATACAGACCTGACCCCTTGCTTACTGAAACAGGATGGGACCACGGTCTTCTATACAGACCTGACACCTTGGTCACTGAAACAGGATGGGACCACGGTCTTCTATACAGACCTGACCCCTTGCTCACTGAAACAGGATGGGACCACGGATCTTCTATACAGACCTGACCCCTTGGTCACTGAAACAGGATGGGACCGGTGGACATTATAGACATGTGAGACCGTGTGACCACTTAATAAATGGAATTGGATGGAATCAGGGTACTGAAGCTTGAGTTGGGTCCCCCTCGCCACTCAGATGTTGGAATTTGTTTGTAATTTCTTAGAATATATGACGTAAATTAATTAATCTTGTTTTTTAATCAATACGTCTTTCTAACTTTTCAAATTATATGATTGTTACTCTAATAGGGTAGGGAGTATTTTGGACGTAATCTTCTATCATTGGCTCGGAAAGAGAGCGGCAAATAATTTTAGTGTAAACCACCCTCAATAAACCCTACCAGTATTCAAACCCCAATCTCCCCCTCTTCTGCCGAAACAATGTTCTTGAATGAACATCTGGTAGAGTGACATTCTAGTCACTCTCCCTACCAGAGATTCAGGAAGTCCTGACAGCATAACTAAGAAACCCTCCCACCTTGTTAATATTGTTCTACCAGGTGTATGACCTCTCCTTCCTCTACTGAGGTCAACACAGCAAGTGATCATTAGCAGGTGTTGCCAACCTCGCCTTGATAACATTACTTTTGTATCACGTGGGTCGCTGCCTGGCTTGTTTCGTACGGTGTACCAAGGGAGGGACTCAGATTCTGGTAATAACAAGTGTTGAGAGCCATCAACCGCGCGGCGGCGGTTGGATGGCGCAACTCTAGGCGGGGATTAAGGGGGACTCATCCAATTATATTTATATCTCAGAGATGCGGTTAAGGTGGGGTGGAAGGTTAAAGTGTGTTAATGAAAGCGATTTTGGAGTTTTAATGATAAAACATGCTTTGCACAAATAAAATATTTATCCAGTAGAAATATAGAGTTTAATTTATTTCCACATGGCAAGATCAAGAAATCTTTAGTATCTATCGTGAGCATAGTGGCATGAGATGAAAAAGTTTTTAAATCAAGAGGAAAGGTTGTCATTTAATTTCAGAATACCCTTAACAGATATTCAAGAATTGTTTATATTACCATGAGAATAAAATATTTCTAATTAAGCAATGTTTCATTTCTTTTTGTCCAAATAAATGTTTTGATATCAAAACTATAATACTGCCATTAAATAGTCTTCACAGGCTGTGGTTTATATTTGTATAGCAAAAAACCTGTTTGTACAAAATAGATACAATATTGCATCATCATTTACGTTTAGTTTAGTTTTATACACATAAAGTAAGCTTAAAATCCCATATCATGGCGACCTGGTGGTATAGGGGTAAGGTGCCAGACTTCTGTGCTGGGGGTCCGGGTTTCAATATTCGGTTCCGGCACAGATTTATCTGATTACAAAACCCTTCCTTCACCTCTTACAAGACGTGTATTAGTCACAACTTGTGGATGTGTGGAATGCCAGGCCTCCACCGTGGCTCGGATCCCACGTTAAACTGTAGGTCCTCCATTTCATCTCACAATCACCCTAACCATTACACATTAGCGTAAGGGCGTACAACCCGAACGGGTGATAATAATAATAATAATAATAATAATAATAATAATAAACATCACATATCTTGGCTCAGTCGATCGCGTTTTTTCATACTTTGTTGAGGCTCTATAGATTTATTCACGGCATAGCCAATAAAGTTATAGTTAGTGAAATTAATTGGGGTTTCCGTTATAACATAAATAAATTAACTGTTTTGGGGCTAGGTTGTATCTAAGTCGGTTCTAGGCATAAGCTAGTTCATAATTCGTGTGCTGATATCATCAGTTAGTTCAGAATTTGCACGTTAAACACCTTAAAAAGTAATTTCAAATGTTCTTGAATATCTATCACTATTATATTAGTATTGGACTAGGATCTTTTAAAATGAAGATAAATGGTTCTCTTGAAGTAATTATGTAATTTTAAGACAAATATTCACAAACTATCACGATTAATAATTGTAGGATTTTAAACTAAATGTGTCTAGGGAAGAAATATTTTATTTGTATTTGGCATGAACTTTTTGATAAATGATTTTTTTTAAACTAATGTTAGTTCAAGTTATTTTACACCCCAGTTCAAATATAAAGTCAACAACCTCTTAGCCACCCCCCGCCTCCACTCAAAGAAATAAATAAAAATAAAGAATAAAAGGGGAAACCATTGTTAAGGCACTGACGTGTATGTATGGTTATTATTTTGTTAATAGACCTTCGGAACAATTTATTTTTAAATAGCTCTAGCTTTAATCGTGAACTTATTTTTCTGTAAATGTTAGTTTGTTTTATAGCTAACCAAAACCAAGTCTATTCAATAAGTTGAGTCCATTCAACTATAGTTTTCGTTAACTTTTATATTTTTATATGGAGTTACTCCCTCAAGTACAGTTTAAAATATTCCCCTCCCTCACTTAGAACCATAATATTGGGTGCATCACTGCATTTGAGTTAAGTGATTTAGCGAATAGCTAGGCTAAGACAATTTGCATTGCTCTCTTCCCTATAGGTGGTTACAAGGATTTTCACTTGTAAACATTGGCTACCAGGATAGCGGATAGTGAGAAAAATAGAAATATATCTTCAAAAATTCTATTCCAAATTTGAAAATACAAGAGCCTGATGAGCGCAAATTCAAACTTTGTGACTATTAAAGAAAAGGTTGGTGGCACGTAGAGACGCGGCCCAGCTAAAGTTACACAATCAGTTGGACCGGGCTGAGAGCGGCACTTTGGTTTAATTTCTTGCCGCTCTGGTTCAAACTACGGTTCAATTTATATTCATTATGAATCATAAAGGCTGGAGTTCTGCAATTTGTTTAACAAAATTGTAAAATCTTTTCAATCTTGCGTGTTAATAAACTTAACACAATGTAATGGAAACATTATTAGTATATATTAATAATATATAATCATATTTTCATACCTCCAGTTATATCAAACGCCAATGGTTTTATTTTTCACATATTCTATTAATGATTAAATATAAATGATGATATTTATTTGATATCAATCATTTAAAAACGCAAGAAGCAATATGTATATATATTCAGCACGTATATTCATATATATGTCTAATCATGCCAATCTTGGTGGTCTTGGGGTAAAGTGACCGCATCAGGAACCAATGTTCTTGGGTTCAAGCCCAGCCATGGTTGAATGATTTTTCTTGAGCGATAAAAATCCGTAGCACCGCTTCTTTAGGAGGGAAATTAAAGCTGTTGGTCCAATGTTGATTGTGCCATGTAAAAGAATCCTGGGAAGTATGTGAAAATACCTTTCCCAGAAATATTGGTAGGAGCTTTCACTCATATAAATTATCGTGTGCCGAGTTATGACTAATATTAATAAAAATGAGTGTATAGTATAAACTTAACTTTTTTGAGTATGTACTTAAGTTTGTATGAATAAAACTATTAAGTATCTACTCAATTTTTGAGAATATACTCACATAACGGAAGCATACTAGTATATACTCAACTGCTGGCTCTCATAGAGTATATTCTATTGTTTGGTAAGAATAAAGGAGAGTATATTCTCTGTTTGATGAGTTTATGCTCATTTTCTTTTGAGTGTGATTAGTAGCGGTCACGGCTGTGAGTATTTGCTGATCTGGGCCAAGTTTAAGATTAAGCCTCAAAATAAATGGCTGAATGTATGGATAATATAGTACCCAATCGAAAAATATACAAAGAAAGACATGGATATGTAGTTTCCAAGGTACTTCAAAAGTCTTCATCGTTTCACAAAGTGAATGTAGATTGGTTAACCCTAGATTTTTGTGGGCCAGAGATAGTGGAAACAATAGGTGGTGCCATTAAGAACATAATTAAACTGAAGGCATTTTTAAGATTGGTAGGTGAACCTGGGTTTCAAGTTGGCATTGGGGATGACCTAGGTATACATTAAACAACTGTTTTCATAATCAATGTTGAGGTTATGGATGCCATCATATCTAAAGCTCCAATTTGGATTAAATTTCCTCAGACTGAAATAGTTTTTGATGCTGAAGAACAAGAGTTGCAAGATAAATATAATTTCCCAGAAGCAGTAGGTGCAGTTGACTGCACTCATGTTAAAATTAAAAAGCCAAAGGATTTCGGCGATGAATATATCAACAGAAAAGTCTACGCAAGTATTAATGTACAAGCCACCTGCAACGCCAAGGAAGTTTTCACTAGATTGGATGTACCATGGCCTGGCTCTGTGCATTATCCCAAAATTTGGAGAGCTTCCGAAATCCAGACAACCATAAGTTGAAATGGGGTTAATGCACTAATTTTAGCAGGCAGTGGTTATGGTATTGTGCGATGGCTTATGGTATCATATATAAATCCACAAACACCACAAGAAATGGCCTATAACAGGTGTATCACTAAAGAAAGAGAGACAATTGAACTCTGTTTTGATAAAGCTCGAGTTTTTACTCAAAGTTTTTACTCATAAGTATATTCTCAGAACAACTAGTAAAAACTTATTCTGGTAAGAATAAAAAGAGTCTACCTAAATCTAGTAGATACTCACTTGCATTGCCCTCTTGATCATTTTATACTCATATCTTTTCTTTGGCAATGCTGAAATTTAATCTGTAGCCTTTAGCTCAGCAACCATTTTGAAAATTTATTTGATTTATTTATAAACACTATTATTTAATTTAGTTATTTGAGGTATTTAACGTTCACTTTATGAACCGACTGATTATATCAGCACACGATAATTCATATGAGTGAGAGTGAAAGGGTTACCAATTTTGCTGGGAAAGGTATTCAAGTGATGAGCTAATAGGATGGGGATGTTGTGTCTTTTCAACTTTTAAGATAGTATCAAAGTCGTGTGCTGATTTTACCAGTCGGTCCATAAAGTGCACGTTAAATACCTTAAATAAACAAATAAAATAAATGTGTTTGTAAATAAATCTTCAAACTAGTTGCTGAGCTAAAGGCTAGAGATTCTAGAAAATTTTTAAAGGGTAATAATAATTGGATCTCTTCTTTCACAGTGACAAATTGTTGCCTAGGGTTTTAGGGCTTGTGTACGTTTACGAGTTATTTTTTCACTGTGCTTTACAAATAATCTGGGATATAGTAACATGTTTACATTTAATAAGATAGAGATAAATATGGTAAAGTAGGAAATGTATCCGCATTTGTGTGTAAATACTGTGGGTGAATATACAGCCCTAAGTACACCCAGCTGGAATTCAAGCCACGACCTCCAAGTCACTCATAAACCAGACTAGACGATCTTGACGTTTAGTACTCGTACTCTAAAATGTGGCTTACAAATGTAGAGCTATTTAATAAGCCATGTTGAGATAGTTTTTTTTTCTTCAGAAAGTAAAAGCTTAAAAAATATCCTTATTAAAACAATCCAGATTTATCTTAACATAAATGCCTGCATATGTAATTCTATAACAATTTACTATAATGGCTTTTGGAAAGTTGAAATATAAAATGTAAGGAAACATGACTATTTGGACAACTAGGCAATTGAAATACAATTTTCCTGGAGAAAGGTGTGGAAACTACATAAAGCAAAAATGAAAACCCAACAACCAAAAACTCACTATCACCACGACAAATCAAACAAGACGAGATTTACATCTTTGTCCGTGCAATTACAGATATGAATTGTTTCTTAATTGAAGATGTAATTTCTTGCAGTAGAGATAAGTGAATGGTATGTGGTAAACTTGACCTTAAAGACGTGGCTATCAGCACCAGGACGGCCGCCCAGATTTCGCGTGTGGTGAACACTCTTGGAGTTCCTCTGCTTGGTAAATAGGTCTCTAATTTGTAGGAAGAGAATACACACATAGCTCTAGATAGCTCGGCCACTAATTTATAAGATAGGAAGAAATGATTTCTTGAACTTGGCCTTGACTGGATACATTGCATATGTAGCTTGGTAAATAATCCGATTCATTGATATATCTCACTCCCATCGTAAAAGTATATGTCAGGACTGACAAGAGTTCAAGGTACTTAAGTCGGATTTGATCTCAGGCAGTCTTTATAATGTGATGTTCTGCGTATATTTTATTTTAACTAGGCATCACACTCCAAAAAATTGAATTGAGCACTTAGGGCCAGTTTCAGAGTAAGATTGAGTAGGCCTTAAGTATGGAATTATACTAAATACAGACGACACTTACCTATACTAGATTGGATTGGATTTTTGATAGAGGTGAAGTCATCTAAGGTTAAATCTCAGTTGGGTCCATTGGTGGGTAGTTTTTCTATCCTCTATTCACTCTAATTCTAGTGTACTTTCCCTAAAATATTTCTATCATTTCTACCCTTCAGATAAATCCATTGATGACAATTATTTTTTAGCACCGTGTCATATTACCCGTTAGAGTTATACCCTCTTGTATTAATTACGCTAGTGATTTTAGGTATTAGGAAGGTTATATTTATGGGAAGTGTACCTGCACTTGCATGGATGAATCTGGTAAAAACCGTTTTGGAAAAACCACCGTAAGTACACTCAACCGAGATTAAAACCTCAATCACTCCATTATCGGCAGTCTAATCTGCTATGAGAGCAGCACTTTAGACCATGTGGCCACCGAAGCGGCTCCCATGATGTTGAATGCACACATTAAAAACGCTGCATTTTATCATTATTTTGTGATAATTTACTAAAACGTTATTTTACTTTGTTACTCGTATCGATGGGGTCGCCAACTAAATGTCAGACTAATTTTGTCTGATTTGTCAGGTTCTGGAAGATAGAAGTTTGAGTTACGACCGGGTGTACTAAAGAAGATGTGGGGAAGAGAGGTGTTTTCTTTTCCTTCATAGCTGTCCATTCTCTATCCACGTGCAAACGTTCCTTCTAAATATTTAATATTTATACATATATATAATTATCAAAAGCTAAATATTTCTAGCTCAGATCTATAATAAAACGCGGTGAAAAAAGTACAATAAAATATACCCTGTTAATATTGATGCTGCTCTTTGCTTAGATAAGAATAAACTGTGTTTTTATGTGTCTTTTACGTCTTATTAGGTGTCGAGGTGCCGTCAGAGAATCTCCTAACTAAAATACACGGGCAGTTTGGACCAGGTTGTTCATTGGATGTTGTAAAAACACCTTTTAATACCACCATGGGAGATTGTTTTACTTTTGACTCGTTTTCTATGGCCTGTATCTGTTCAATCAGTTGTGACGATGGATGTGAAAGTTGACGAATTTATTACAACGAAGCGTGGCAGCGCGTGTATTGTCGCGCACGGGTTCAAACCTAGGAAGTGCGGCAGCCTAGTTATCAGTGAAGTGATGTTTCACTGTACTGACCGTAAAGTATCGATTTTACATTTGTCACACTTCACTTTCAAAGGCTACTGGATTCAAAGACTAGTTAAAGATAGTTTTGGAGGGAAAATGTTTTTACTGGGTCCAAACGTTCTATCTCAGTTGGTCCAAATGACCTTCAATTTAATTACTAAGATTTATTCAAACGTCCTCTCTAGATTTCTCCAAATGAGTCGCTTTTCAGGGGGATTGTGTCAAACATCCTATGATCCATCCAACAGGCTATAAGTATATTTACATCTATGGGGTATATTTAGCTAGAAAATATAATTTGTTATAACTATGCTCTAATACTGTATCTTAAACAATATGTTTCAAACAATAAAATAGTATCTCTGTTTTTTTTTTAAGTTTATCCACATTTGATTGAGGAAAGTGTGTAAAACCATACTCAGTGCACCCGAACGGGAATCGACCCCTGATCTCCCTGTCAACGGTAGTCTAGTCTAACATGAGAGTGACGCTTTAAATAATGCAGCCACCGAAACAGAAAATCTCGTTAATATATTCTAAAAAATACACAATCTCGAAAAATCACGAACTCTTTGTCAGAGGTACATAATTTAATCGAACTGTAGCATGAATATAATACTGCTCGTTATAATAGTTTAAACTTTTTTCAATCGATAGCAAAATGATGCAGCCATTTCTTTTCTCTAGCTTTCAACTTTGCCACAAACTTTCGATGTATGAAAGCTATTCAAAAAGTCAGTCAAACGATTCGTAGCGACTCATCACGACGGAACATATTGCTAGGTAATGAGGGCATCATTAAGTTAAACGGTTACTTTCTAATAAGACTATTTACTATTCTGCTCCGTTTAAGCAAAGAGGCTTATTTCCAAGTACTTAGGAGGTGTTAGAAAAGATCATTATTGCCAAATATTTTTCCTCCAAGCAAAAACGGAGAATGTGATATAACGTTAAATTTATTTAGTTGCCAAATTATTATGACTATCCTAATTTTTGGAACTTTAAATGACATATCCTGCATACAGGTTTATATTATCCATATAGGTTTGAAATTCGGAGTTACGGTCTCTCATACAAGCATAAGAATATAGAGGTTACAGACCCGTAGGTCACCGCCCCCCTCTTCCCCATTTTTCTCTTTTTAGGACATGGTTGAACTTCCACCATACTTGACCAGCGCACCAGGTAACTCGTTGTTTACCGTTTCGATAGGAATTTGTAACTCGATATCGAGTTATTTTGCGGCCCGTGGACATAAATTGCGGCATTCTAAGAAAGCGGTGAACCGCACTGGATGATCAGACTCAAGATGTGGACATAGATTCAGGGGTGTGTGAGGCGATTTTAATACACGTGGGACGATCAGATCTACGTTGGTCCTTTAATTTCTGCTCCGCCTTTTAGACTATCCCTATTTAGAAAACACTAATAGGGTATGGCTGAAGTGAGTAGAACTTAGAAGAAATTTAGCCATAGCTGCGTGGAGAGAGAGTGTAAAGCCACTTTAAATAATTTATCCTCTGTATATCCGTCCACGATTATAATTACGACCTCACATTCACCAAAAAAAATAGAATAGAGTGGCTTGACGTTTAGGCCTACCAATGTTGTTTTAGAATTAGTTGTATGTTTGACAGGACTATCTTTGATTAAAGGTACCGTATACTTTAAGGGATATACCCTCGTTTGATTCTTATGGCTCAAAATCCAATGAAAATAATCCTCAACTATCTTTAGACCCTATTTTGTAACCCCATTAAAAATTTAATTTATTTGTTAGATGAAGGATAGATATATTATTATGTTTCTAGATATTTATCTTAGCCCTATAGCTGTAACATTTTGTGTAAAACATTGTAGAAAATGAGGTAGTTTATTTTTTTAGATTTCATTAACTTATAAAAATCTGCTTCAGTGGCTGTATGATCTTAAGTGATACCTTCGCAGTAGACTAGACTTCCGATGACGAGGAGATTGAGGTTCAAATCTCGGTCGAATGTACTAAGGGTGTTTCTTTTCTAAATGGGTTTCCACGCAATTGGTGATAAAATTCCTCTAAATATAACGCTCCAAATCTGTAAAACCATTAGCGTAATTAGTACATAAGCGTATAACCCGAATGGGTAGTAAAACGCGGTGCTTAAAAACTTATAAAGTTTCAACTGTTAAGTTTTTGGTCATATGGGAACATGATTATAATTGATAACTATCGCCTATATTTTGATGTGGAGCATATTTTATGATTAAAAATAGCTTTGTAAATATGTTTATATATTTTAACGTCTGCAACGCATTCCAACATATTAATTACTAATATATTTACCCCTTAAAAACATTCAATGTATAAACCAAATGACTTTGGTAATATATTGTATATTTGGTGTGTCCTCATTTGTATGTAAGCGTCACTCAAGTAATTTTTAAAAGGGCTTAATTATAATGTATAAATATCCATATAATACTTGGATATTATAATGAGCTTTGTACCAAAAAGGTTTGTGTTCTCATTGATAATATTTTTAATTAATCTTATTTTTGAATTATAAATGCCCCTGTGGCAATGAAAATTACTGACGTCATTTTAAAAGAAACAATTTTTTTTAAAATATAATTGTATGGACCTATACATGTGAAAACATGATCTAATAATTAGATTGTCGTTGAAGTTTGATTCTCAGCAGAGTTAACTGCCCATTTTCCCCCCCGTATGATTTTTAACAATGGTGTTTATATCTCCTATCCCCACTAACCTCCACCCTAAGTGACACCATATATAGCCAAGTTGTTAGATATAGTAATTTAATAAAATATGTTTTATTCAGTTACTGAAGTTTTACTGACTAAAAATTTCCTAAAAAGGTTTGCTAAATGGTTGTCAATACTTCCCCTTCATTCCCTTTGATTTAAGGATATTCCCATTTTATATGGTTTAATGTGGAGGCCTAATGGAGCGTTGAGACGCGTTGAAGACGTCCAAAAATCCCACACTGCTTAATAAATGGCTTATTATTTCAAAAGATTGGTTATGCTAAAATGGAGGTGAATGATATTAACAAGTCCTCAATTAACATATTAGATAAGTTACTATAGTTTAACAAATTGTGTGAAAGGGTATAGCTAGCAAATTTTTAATTATATTTTAAACGAAATGTTGCATTACTTAGCTAAAAGTAAATAAAAATAAAAAAATAAATAGAAATATCTCATTTTGGTGCTTGAAGCTTAACGCTTAGTGAACTGTGAATTTTGAGCTTAATCGTGTTGGAGCCAACGTCCCTAGTATGTTGTTGGCCACCTTCTGAAGTACCATGCCTCCACGATATTGATCAAAGCTAAGATAGATTTAGTTAAATATACTATGTAAACTTTGTTCAACACAGCGTATACTCTCTTGAAATCTATAGATATGCTATTTTTGCATAACCTACACGCCCCTCTCGTGCTCGATTGCTTCGAGGGAGATCGGGGATGAAACCGGGCGTACTAAGGGTGGTTTTTACTGAATTATTTCTCACTCCTTACACTAAACATTTCCTTTAAAACCCCATATTCCTCATTCCTCTTTTAATACCACCATTAATGGTCTCGTTTAACTTAAATGGGTACTATGAAACATCGGGAAAAGTTATAGTATATTTGTTAATAATAACATAGTTTTGGTGTTGTTTTAATCCAGTATTACACACCCTTGTTGGTTCACGCACAATAAGATATAATTTACCTTCAACTTTGTATCCCCAAAGATAATGGTGCAAAATGTATACTATACAATTTATATAATCAACATGGGCATACAATAAAATTTCATTGAAAATAATGAATTTAATAATATGTTTTAAATGAGAAATATATATTTTATTTTACGTACACCATAAGATAAATTCATATGACCCCAGGTCTACGTGTACTTCAAGTTGAATACCACTGTTCTAAGAAACTGACATCTTTACTAGGATCAACATACAAATTCCAGAAGACGAAAATATAATTTTAGAGTAGCCATCATTAGCCAAAGATTAACACATATATGTTGGTGACTCCAACTAAACACGCCCTATCACACCCTTCAGAAAACCTTTTCTTATCTACAAAGCCTAGAAAAAGGCTGTAATCAACCTTAAATTAGGATAAAGTCTTAAATGAGTTCATCTCTCAATCTTCTTCAAAAGTCAACTTCCTGAAGGTCGGTTTGTGTGGTTTATATGTATCCGGTGTTGGGCATGCACCCAGTCCTTCTGCTGGTTAGTGCTACCTGCAGGTAATAAGGGAGCTCAATAAGTGTGGTGGTTCCTCGTATTCTTCCACACTGTTATTCTATGAGAGAGTGCGAAAGGGTATACCAATTTTTCCTAAAGGTATTTTCACATACCTCCCAGGGTTCTTTTACATACCACAATTATTGACATGGAACCAATGGTTCTACTTTCCCATCGAAGGAAGTTGTGCAACGGATTTTTATCGATCCAGAAAAATCTGTCAATTTGGCTGGGTTTGAAACCACGATCATTGGATCCTGAAGCTAGTTCTTTATTCCAAGACCACCGAAGTCAACCAAACGACCATCTTTCAATATCACTAAACATAGCACAAAAAAAATTACACTTGAAAACAATAACAGAAGCCTAAGACTTCTGACTCTCTGAACCAATGCTCTGTTGCTAAAATATTCAGGGATCCAAAACATTCATTATTCCTTAATTGTTAAGTTAAAGTATGTGATAGATGTGTCAAAAGGTTGGCTACTTGAGCTATCATTGAATCACAGCCAGCTGGGATTATGTGACAGCTTTTTGAAACTGCCACTCGCGCAAGGTGTAATTGTACATTACTGGTGATAGAAAGGTGTTTAACAAGGTTATTAACGGCTAACTTAAGGGGTGGATATGAAGATGTTTTTTTTTTTGAGAAAGTTCAATCCCACTTTTGGGGAGAGTAGATGGGGAACTCTCAATTCTAATAAGCAAGATTCGAACCTCAACCTTCACGCTAGCAATAGTCTAGTACTGGATTGTGAGCCTTACGCCTTGGACCATGTGATGACTGGTGGTTAGTCAAAGCACATTTATTATTGAGGGGATATGTGAGTCTAGAGATTTTTTTTTAATATCAGATAAGTATGTTTGTTATAACGCTGATCCGGATATTGTTTTGTTTGTGTTATCTCTTAGACATTGATAATACCTATTAAAATTAATAGCATCAGACCACACGACTTGATGTATGACTGTATTAAAAAAAATTAAACTAAATTTGGTGAATGTAAAAAAGTATATTCCTATTTGAATCGGATTGTACTTAAAAGCTACCTATACATTTTATAAAAGCCAAATGTCTTATCATCCACAAATATGTGTGGGGTTCAAAGTGAAATGTTAAGTAAACTACCACTCTAGTTAAATTTCAAGTTTTACTAATTTTTTTTGTTAGTTTGTTCAAGACAACAGTTATAAACGTAAAGTTAGGACGGAGGAAGAAAGAGTGTGGGACACTTCTCCACACCACTGGAATAGAGAAAGGATTTTATTTCTTCTCCGCGTCTCACTACTCGTCCAGGTAATTCACATTTAATTACGTAAATGGGGTTGAGATGAGGTGGGTAGAATTTAGAGTAGCATATTTGCATAGTGGGCTAGTATTAACCATTAATGTTAAACCACCATGAGCAAACCTAAACAGGTATCGAGCCCCGACTTCCCCATCATTAGCAAATCAGATTAAACCAGCTATGCGCATAGTTCGCGAAGCCACCGATGCGGGTGGAGGGATAATTGTATAATAATTATAATATTTAGCACGGCGTCTTACTAACCGTTCGGGTTATACGCCTTAAGTACTAATTACGCTAATGGATTAATAATTGGTAAGGTTGAATTAGAGGAAGTGAACCCGCATTTGTGTGGAGGGAGAGTGGAAAACCATTTAGGAAAAGCCACCCATGGGATGATTGTAATACCATATTGAAAATACCAGTTGAAATCCCTAATGAACCTGGCCAAGATTAAGGTGGGAATGTAAAAGTCATGAAAAAGAGGTTTAAAAAATAAAGAACTCAAATAATTTTATTTCATAAACATAAGATATAATTCTATTCCCATGGTGTCCTCAACAGTTCTTGAATTAGAATATATATCAAGGGTACCCTGAAATTTAATGGACACTTTTTCGCTTTAATTAATAGGTTTCCCATTTAATGTCGCTGTACTCATGATAGATATTCAAGAACTGTTGATATCACGATGTGAATAAAATTAAACTCGCAAGTCTTAATTGGAGGAATACTTGATTTATTTTGAAAAAAAAAAAAGTGTTTTGCTATAAAAACTGCTAAAACATTTTCTCATAACTCATGTTCCTTACACTCTCAACTTAAAGCTCCATCCTTCCCGTCAATGTCAGACCAGTGGTAGCATGGGTGTAACATTATCAACCACTTGGCCACCGCCACGGGTAGGTCCAGTGAGAGCCAGAGTGAAATGGAGGCAATCATGGCCCACCCCTGTCTGGCACTCTGGTAACCTGACGTGTCCGCACGAAGGAAAGAAACCAGATCCACGGGACTCGAAAGGAGGGGGGCTCAAAATACCCAAGACATGAACCGGGGGAGAGTCGGGCCACGAACCCGGCACAGCGGCGCGAGTCATCACAGGGGCACGACCTGGAATGTTCGTCCGTTCTTCTCTGTTTGACCGCTCTGGTAAGTGGAGTGGAAAACAATCGCAGTAACGAGAGAGAGCAGTCGAGGAGAGATGAGGACGTTGATGGCCGGACAGGTCTCTGCGGCTTCGACAACAAACTGACACTGCGCAATCGCAGTACAGTCTTAGCTTAGCACCTGCTGGTTTTTTCACAGCTTTTACTATTTCAGGCTATCTTTTCATTTACACTAGCGTAGTAAGAATAAGGGAAGTAGGAACCAGAGGAAATGTAACTTTTTTTCATCATCACATATCTACCTGTTCTACGCATACATGGAAATTATTACTCTAATGGATTAGGGATGAGGAAGGCAGCATTTTATAGGCAAAATAGCTACATTTGCATGGAAGGAGAGTGGGAAACCATATAGGGAAAAACATCCTTAGTAGACCCGACCAGGATTCAAACCCCGATTTTCCGATCTTCAGCAGGCCAGTCTAACAAGCTAGTGACACCATATTCGAGTAGTGAAGCTGATAAGTGTCGCTTTATCCGGGATTTGTGAGCATACATGTAACATGTATGTGTGCTCCATATGTTATTATCTTCATGGCCATCAGCTTATTTACACTAATTGCTTAAGTATGAAAAATGTCCACTTTAGAGGAAGTGTATTTGCGTGTTCGGGGAGGACAGGTGAGCATTTATTTAGGAAAAACTACCTCAAGTTACCCGGCTGAAATTCAAAATTGGACCTAATCGTCATATTTATAGAACGTTTACCTGCATTTGCGTGGAGGAAGAGTGGAAAGAAATTTAGGTAAAACTACTCTCAATAAACTTGACTGAGATTTGAACCTTGATCTTCCCGTTATTAGCAGTCTAGTATACTGCAAGTATAGCACGTTAGACCTTGCCGCCACCAAAGCGGGTATTTTTGATAGTTGATTATATTCTCAATCTCTTAGATACTCCCAAACCATAATATTTGAGTATTATTTATTTATCTAAGATTTCGGTTTGCAGAAATATACTTTTTTCAGCGGTTCATCATCACCTAATCGGCAAATTTGGGTATTTGTTACTCACCATATTTATCCTGATATTTATGTTTAAGAGTTACTAATGAAAGCACTAATAGATCAACATTAATCAAAGTATGATGACATTTATTTTCCACATAATAATTTTCAATATGATTTCGAAATACTATCACTGGGTATTAAAATCACTGACACTAATTGCGATACAAATGGATTCAAATCTTAATTGCACTAAAGCACACTGTCAGCTGTTAAGAGTCACCTTGGTATGAGAATGTTGATAGATCTAAGTGACCGATACTTTCACCAGTTACTACAACTAGACTTAAAACTAGTGGCCTTGGACATTAGACGAGCCATTATGACTCGGTGGTAGAGCATTGGCCCGCAAAGCTAAGGTCCTGGGCTCGATTAACGTGTATAGATTGTCATATTTACATGAATCTAACTGGTAATAAGTTATATTATCAATGCAAATGATATTTCACCATAATAAATCTTCCTGTATTAATAAAAATTGTTTAGGTAAAGTTAATTAAATATTAATAAAGTCTAAAAAACAATCCTTTAAAGAAAACCCCATTTTAAATGTTTAAAATATATTCCTTGACAAAAATGTTAGCTTTCTAACTGCTCAATACGTTTAAATATACCAGTATCAAGGAGTTTGATTTTTTTATTATTAATCATTATCCCCCAATGCTCCAATAAAAGAAAATGATAACTTATTTAGAAAACAAATCTAGGTAAAAGAGTTTATATATGCTTTAAATGTAACCATTTATGTTTGAAATACTCAGAACTAGCGAAGAATAAAAGAAACATTATTAGTTCCTCACATTGAAAAAAAAGAGTGTTTTTTAACCGTCATCTTCTGAGGTATCCAGTAAAAAAATAAACCTGCCTTGCGTTACTGTTAACGTTCCAATGATCCCTCGCAAGGTATTAACGAGTCGTTAACACTTAAACATCGCAACAGGATGAAGCAAGTGTTCATCTGTTGACGTGTTGAGGAACAGGTCATATAGCGGTTGAACGGGCAGTGTCAACAAAATAAATTACACGAGATTATGATCGAGATTGTTAACACATACTCAAGTTGGTTTAAAATACGAAAAATATAGTATGATGTAACGACTCGATGAAAAGCTAGAATTTTTAATTGCTTTTTTTAAAGTGATCTTATTGAAATAGTTTTATTTACAAACTACACTAAAGAGTATCAAAGTTTGAAAAATGTTTTCTTCTCCGCCCTGTTCAGGAATAATTTTTAGTTAAAGAGATCATAAACAAAAGGTATTATTCGCCTATTGAATAATTTAAAACATCTCCCCTGTGCCTATGGGTACATGGTCTTATTGTTAAGCTTATTTAATTTGGTTTGATGAATGAACTATAAATATAGTTTTCTAAATGGATTACCACTATTCCTTTATGCAAATTCGGGTTTACTTTATCTAAATTCCAACTTCCTCACTCCTTACAGTTAGCGCAAAATATATGCGTATAGCCTGAATGGGTACTAAGACATAGTGAGAACAAAATATACCTCTCAACCTAAAATTACATCAGCCTCACATATTGAATAGTATGTGTATGTTTACAAAGCTCAGATGAAGGTTACCGACATAATTATTTAGTGGCCAAAATAAGCACAAACAAGAGGAAGTGCACTAACATTGGCCTAAAGAGAGGATAACAAACCACTATGGCGGAAAAATTAGACAGAGTTTACCCAGCTGAATCTCTAATTGTATTCACAACATCCCGAAAGAGAATATGGTTAATCAGTCAAACACATTAGATATTGATATAATTAATCCATTCAATATTTACTAACCAAAATATAATCTTGGTGTTTATGTGTTCTAATTCTTGTCACCCGTCCAGGCTTTGCTCAATATTTTCAACTGCAAATCA
>CABFOW010000957.1:61696-77668 GCA_902141385.1 Timema californicum
TAATAATAATAATAATAATAACATAAATTATTATTATTGTTATTATTATTATTATTATTATTATTATTATTATTACTATTACTACTAGCACCGCGTCTTACTACCCATTCGGGTTATACGCACTTATGCTAATGTGTAGTGGTAGGGTGATTGTGAGATGAAATGGAGGACCTATAGTTTAACGTGGGATCCGAACCACGGTAGAGGCCTGGCATTCCAGACATTCATAAGTTGTGATTAATACACGTCTTGTCAGAGGTTAAGGAAGGGTTTGGCAAGCAGATAAATCTGTGCCGGGAACCGAGGATTGAAACTCGGACCCCCAGCACAGAGGTCTGACATCTTACCCCTAGACCACTAGGTCACCATTTTCATTAGTGATATATAAACTAAGTAAAACAAAATCATTTATAAGGCAATAGCCTATTCCATTTACCCAAAATCCAAAAGTCCACGGCAAAGCTAGGGTCATGCTGTTGGAATGACCACAAAAGCCTTAAGAGCAATTAGGAATTACAATGAGACACTTTATAACTTTTGACAAGAAGTATTTCTGACAACCTTCCAAAATGGAAAATCCACTTCATGTTTATTCTAACCATTTTTTCTCTGCGAGGTCCGCTACGTTACTACAGCTATTTAGTCAGCCGACCTAGTATGGAGACTACACTTGTCACCATTAGGGTCAGTGGTAAACTACAATCTGGTTTTATTAAAAAGCCCGTTATTTGAAAATTGGAGGCTCGTGTTTCCACATTAGAAGAAAAAAAGATTATATTTACATTCTTTGTCCATTTAATTAACTATGTAAATATACATTATACATTAATCTATTTGGAAATATTATTGAAAGCTTTTGATTGCTATTTAAATTAACTCAAACGTTAATAAATCAAATAAGACACATTAATTATAGAATGCCTAATTTGAGTGACTTTCAATCAATGTTGGTGGTTGAAAGTGTGCTGATATACAAATCAGTGTTTACTTTCCCCATCTTACAACATGTTATAGTTAGTAATTCACTGTGGTTCATATTTTGTCCTCTAAAATATATAGATTTTTGTTCAATCTGAAAAATCAAGCCCATATTTAATCTATAATAAATAACAGTTTTAAATATGTAAACACACCAAAAGACTAATTTATTGCAATCACTTATATCCTCCCACGTGGTTCGTTGTAAATCTGAGCGACAGTTAAAACGTTCTGTGATTTGTGCGCAAATCTGCAAATCAGAAACAGTTTTCAGAGACCTAAATAATTTATTCATGGAACTTATAGACCTGTCATATTAGTCTATACTCGCATTGATTGACGTGAAATATGTATAGATTTTATGGGTAGGTGTTTAATAAAAAAAACTATATTAAAGCCTCCTAATGTATTCATCCCCCCTTAATCTTGAAATGCATATATATATATTTTCAAAAACCTGTTGTGTTTCCTTGCACTACATACTCAATGTAAACACGTTCAGGTTCCCCGGAATACGTCCACGTCCACACAACCACTAAGGAGTACAATTAATTGCCCCCCAAGATGGCACCATGCGGCGCGTCCTACTGACCTGACCTTCCCGGACAGTTCCTGGCACGAGAAGAGATCTTTGAATCTACTCCTCCTTCCCCCTCCACACACACACACACACACACACACCTTTTGCCCTCTTCACTTGCTCAACAGTCGTAATAGCTTAGGGCAGAAATAATGGTAAACCCTTTTCCCGCTTTAATGTCCACATAATGGGACCACTGCCTCTAATACAACTATTACGACTTTTTCTGGCAGGACAAATGACAATTGGCTAGCTTTTTGGTGTGTCTTTTCAAGTTGTTGAATATATGAATATATTAGTACTGACCGTGTGTTGTGGGTTTAGGAACAGAGGATATGTTTTTGTTGATAGGTACTGGCGAAGAAAACAGTTTAATATAGTAGCGTTACTCAACAGTCTACGAAGTACATCTATTAGCTTTGAAGCCGAGTCAAAATTAATTCGTGGAATATTCCCGAAGCCAAATTGAGAAAAGAATATTTTATAATAGTTGTTTGATGCTGAAAAAATTCAATATTGTGTAGACACTAAAAATAATATGAAAGTAGTTTATTGTAAAAATATACATATTTCGGACAAAATTTACAAATGTTGTTGCTAAAACAACATGTTGTATAATTACTATAAGTTTTTGTCATCCATACTTCGTTTAGTCTGAAAAATATCAATCTTACCTTGACGGGTTATACTATGGTGGAGCTTATAAGATAGGGTCATGCTGTGATTAGTCAAGGTAAGTCTTTGTACATTTTAAGTATAAATGAAGTTTATATAACAACACTTGTTTTTAAGGGATGTCAATATTTTTAATGGCTAAGATTTGTAATAATCGTTGACTTAGAATTATTTTTAAAAGTAAAGTTGAAGTTAATTTAACTCGTCCCATTTGTAGACAATGAACTATCATTTGTTTACCTACGTACACATGAGGTAGCATTAGACTTTCATTTGTTTACCTAACATAACATTTGGTTGACACTGATCAGAATAATATTAAACAAAGCTAATTTAACATAGGAGTTGTTCAAAGAGTATTACTTGTGTTTAAAGAGGTTAATAATGACAGCTTATTTTGATATTATTCTTAGCTTATTTATGGCCATGCCAAAGAGTTTCTGCTGCCACAAATTGTTTTTACGACAAAACGTATCAGACAATTCCTTCCCATGCATTATTTGTGAAGGTACACCAACAACTGTTTGAATATAAGTATTTTCAACCACGTGCTATATGGATTGTTGGTGTCTCAAAATTGTTTATGGTCCCGATGTGGAAGTTCGTGTTTTTAGATGATCGGAACAGAATCCAAGAACTGGTGTGAGACAAGACACTAAAAGCTATATTCAATAAATGTTTGGCTGGCCATTTTAGGAGACAGACTAATAGGACCACTCATTTTGCTGAACAGACCGAATGATTCAGACTACCATAAATTTTCTACTGAATTTCTTATCAAATTTATTGGAGGATGTGCTTCCTTAGAGAAAGACAACGAATGTGACTTATGCATGATGAGGTTCCACCTAATTTTTAGTTAGTTGTCAGACATCAATTAAATAAGATATTTAATAGAAAATTGATAGTTCGAGGAGGCGCAGTCGCATGCCCCCCTCCGGTCCCCTAACCTTATTCCTTTGGACTTTATTGTTTGGGGGTACTTTAGGAGTTTTGATTTAGCATGTTTACAACCGTGAGTTGAAAATGGTTGTAAGATTATTCAAATAAAGCCAGGATTGTTTTTAAAGAGCTTAACACAGTTTGATTAGTAGATCTGAATTGTTTGTAGAAATGTAACAAAAACATATGGAACACCATTTTTAAAGATGAAGTAATAAATGTGTACCCTGTAAACACAAATAACCTTTAATTTTGTCAAGGACATAGCCTGAGGGTTCAACCCACCACATCCCCAACACCACGAAATACTATGAGCAAAATACATATGGCTTTTTTATGGTTCAAACAATATCTAAATTAAGATACAAATCCAAATTAGGGGGATGTGTTACCATAAAAAGCACTTCAGGGAGCATATAGAGGTGTTTAGTATTCAGAATATTTTCTAGCCTTTGGCAATTAGGGGGTTATGTTATTGTAAAAAAAAAATCACTTCAAACAGCTTCTAAGGTGTTTAATATTGATAATTTTTCATAGCCTTCGGAAGCTATAGTGTTATGATTGCCAAAAAAAAAACTTCAGATAGCTTATAGAGGTGTTTAATATTGAGAATGTTTCCTGGCCTTCGACAGTTATAGTGTGATATGTTGCAAAACAAGATACTTCAAATAACCTCTAAGGGTGTTTAATACTTAGAATTTTCCTAGTCTTCAGCAGTTAGGGGGTTATGTTGCCATAAAAATACACTTCAGATAGCTTCTAGAACTGTTTATCATTTATAAACTTTTCTAGCTTTCGGCATTTGGGGGAGGTGGCCACCAAACCCCCCTGAAACTATTGGCTGGCTACGGCCTTAAATTTTGCATATAATTTATTTTCACTACCGAAAGACATAATTTTCTCCATCTACGTGTGAGTTAGTTTGCGGACCTATGTTTACTAGGATTTTTTTTATTCAATTTAATGAGTAGCCTCTACGGCAGTGTTTTAAATTTCTGAACACCTTTTTTTAACACCATGTGTATTTGAATTATGCTTATCATTAAATATAGGGTACCTATATACACACATATATAGCTTATCGATATATATAGGTTATATATATATAGAGAGAGATAAACTATATATATATAGAGAGAGATAAACTATATATATATATATAGAGAGAGAGATAAACTATATATATATATATATATATATAGAGAGAGAGAGAGAGAGAGAGAGAGAGAGAAAGACAAACTCTATATATAGAGAAAGATAAGCTATATATATATATATAGAGAGAGAAATATAAGCTCTATATATATATATAGAGAGAGAGAGAGAGAGAGAGAGAGATAAACTATATATATATATATATATATATACATACACTGCACTGACTATTAAATATAATTAATAAATTACTAGCTTCATTCCTCCCCCTCGAAGAAATGTAGTCCTCTGAACCACGGCGATTTCAAATCGAATGTTTAGTGTTTCAATATAAGAACATTTTTTAGATTGAATAATAATTCAACCTATGCTTGTGTCACTAAACGGATGGTTGAAGGATGTTTTAATCCTCTTGTATTTCATCCAAATTTCTCCCATTGAATGTAGAGATTGTAAATATATATATTTATAAATAGGATGAATTAAATTATGATCTTTGACTCGTGTCATACCTTTAAGGTGGTTGTGAAGGTAGCGCAAGTTGGGGCAGTATTTTTCAAGTGTTTATATCAAAACAGATTTTTTGTCAAAATAAATACAATATTTCTCAAGAATAGTAATATTTTGTTAGTAAGAAGAGTATAAGTTAGTTACTAAAGTTACTAAAACAAGTTTAATATATTCATACATCAAGTAACGCTATCTGTAGTTGTCACTTTTGATCAATATTATCAATACCTATAAATTACAACAAACCATATAGTAAAATATTATTATTGTTGGCTATAAAAAATTATGTTTGAATTTTCTCTACTGTTCTTCCAACCAAAATAAGGGTATAGAAACACAGGGTTCTATTTTCTTGATATGACTGTATCAACTGTTGTTGAATATCTGTCATGGGCATACTGGAATTAAATGATAAACTTTTTAAATAAAGACAAAATATTTCATTAAATTCCTAGAGATATTTGAAAAATATTCCAAAACTATTGAGGTCAACACGCGAAGAAAATTAAACTCTTTTTCTAAATAATGACTAATTGATTTATTTTGATTTTTGGGCCACCTAGTGAATTGCTCAGATATTGGAGTCATACATTAATCCCACGCCGTAAAGAAGAAATTTGTTATTTAAAACTATGGCCTACGCCACTAAAATGGAGGTGAAATAGTTCAATATATTTCCTATAGGAGTAAAAACCTTACATTCTAAGTTGCGGTATGTACTTTTAAATATTACATGCTAATGTTAAGTTATTTCACTGTCAACAAATTGTCACGCAAAATGTCTTAGTTCTGATATCAAAGTAAATATTTAGAAAGGTTCATTAAGAACTTTCCACACACAGAGTCATTTTGTACAGGTTCACAATAGAAAATCTAGATATTATTGAGGTTTTTAGTTGTGTTATTGCTTCAAAACTGCCATTGCTATAAAAACAACTCAGTGTGAGTATATTTTTCTTTAAAAAGTCAATGCCTAAAGGAATCACCGATAACATTTATGCAATGGTTTATTATTTTGACTTAATTATAATTAAGTTTTTCCTTTTAGTTAAGGATGAATTTTACATACTCTCTACAGATCAATATTGTTCAATTTTCTTAAAACTCATCATCCTCTTTATGTGACTGGTTTATTTAGTTAAAAGTTACAGCTTTTCATCGCCAAGTAACATAAGTACCTAGCACTAAAACATATTATGTTAAGATATTCTCGATGGTTTGTACTTTAAAATGTTAGTGACTTGAAGATTAGTATTTTGAGGATTATAAATCCCATCTCCGGGCCGATTAACAGGAAAATTAAAAATTACACTACGCCTAAAACAGAAAACCTACTGAAGTGCAGATTCCTGCATTCTTCTTTTGACCACAAAGAAATCAGGATCCGTTGAGTAGTTTTTTTATTTTGAAATCGTCAATTTTCAATTTCGTTGTACTTTTAAAATATATGGTAAAATGGTTTCCCTGATCTCAAGTCCCCTGTTTTCTAAAATTGATCACAGAAAACCACACCAAGATGATAGGCTCTATGTCTGGCTCAAGTGGTATAAATAACTTACCTAAAATATGTGCTATCCATGCTGTGATAGGACTTCGTAAGGATGTATGGAAGAGAACGTGAGTTCAAGTCCACATTTTTGCAGTCTTTTATGCCAAAAACTATTTTTGGTTAACATAATAAAAGTGTCACCTCAAAATAAATATTCAGTTAAATACTCTATACAAAGTAATCTCAATAGAGCTTGAATATATGTCTTAACCTTAGTGGTATTCCAACATTTTTTTAAACTAATTGAAAAAATTCTTGTCAAATTTCGAGACACCAATAGCAGATATTAACAAACTTATAAAATTACTGTGTTTAGAAAATTAAACTAAATTTATCTTCCGAAGTAAGATAATTTTAATTTTGGTCAAAGCATGTTTTCTATCAAACAAAGCGTGAGACTACGGACCTTAACTCGAATTCTGTTCAACTCCACCTTAAAAGTATACCAGACCCACAATAATTTACTCTGCCATGGATGTAAATGGATCATTACAAGGTCACCAAGATGTTGCATTTATATATTCTTTTTAATACCTCTTATTCATTTTGAACTTGAACAATAAAGTGTTGAAAGAGTCTGAGAGATGGATTTCTAGCTAAGTTTATTTCCTCCGTAAATCACACCAACTTCAAAAATAACAGCAACAAAAATAATCCCGTGACATTTCTATTCTGAATGTCTCTTTGTGGTGCAAATGAATAAACTAAGTCCCTCCGTTTGATGTCGTGATTCTTGTCTCCAGGCTTTGTCACGTTTCGCGGTTTTAATCTGGGTGTAAGTTAATATGAGAGTAGTGGGCTACGGGCGGGGGTGGGGGGTATTTCTTACACTTAACCTAGTGGATTTTGTGAATTATATTATCAGTTACGAAGTACCTATATGCCCGAAATGCAGGACATACAGTTAATTAGGATATTATTAGGTCTACTTGGTAGATATTTAAAATTTTGAGGTAATAAAATATGATTAGTCTGTGTATTTATAAATATAAGCTTTTGTATAATACGTTTAGTTTCAGTAATTTGCCCGTAAAACTAAATTTTATTTATCTCTCCGTGCTCAACTTGATGTAAAATATAGTGATACATATTTAAAAAAATTACTATTAAAGAAATAATATAAAAATAAACAATAGGTTTTCTTTAAACATGCCAAATCTCACTACTCTTTGGGATTACTCGCACTTAATTTACAACAATAAACAGGAACGAGGAAGGTAGATTATTAGAAGAAATTTACCTTAGTTTTGTGTTGCGGTAGGGGGAAATTATTTAGAGAAAAACAACATTAGCACTTCCAACCAGGATTAAAACTCTGACCTTTTCATCCCCGGTACACCTTATTAGATTACCTTGACGTTTAGTACACAAATTCACCGATGGGGGTAGATGTAGATAAAATAATGTATTTATTATGGTTTACTTCTTCCTAATCATGGCCCAAGGTATACTAAGATGCTATGTGGTACGAGGGCTTATCAAGTTTAAGGTTAGTTTGTATGTAGCGATCTCATACAATCGTATAAAAAATAAATTGTATTACTCAGCCAAACTTACACTACTTTACCAGCTTATCACAAAAATTTCAGATATTTATTATTTTTAAACTACTCTTAAATGAAAATTTCTTCCATATATATAGTGTTATTTAGTCTGGTTATTGACTAAATTATACTAATACGTGTAATTTGTTGAAATGGTGAGCTACCGATTGAGTGCTAATGGTAATTTGACACTTTTATAACAGTAAAATATTACTAGAAATTATTTACTATTTGGACCTTAAAATGTTATGTAAAGTTAGTTCAAAATGCTATTTAAAGTAAATTCTCCTACCAAAATAATAGCACAACATTTTTAATAGTCAAATGAATAATAATAAATTGTGTTTATTGTAATTTTCCAAATGTAAGAAAAGGTTAAATCTACCGTGGATTAATTATAGAAATACTTCCACTAATGTAGTCCGATGCAATAGTGGGCTTTAAGCTACACAACATTGAAACTTTGAAATACTGCACAAACTCCCGCAATTTAAGCTGTTATCTGTCTTACAATTTTTCAAACACACTATTCAGTTTGTAGCTGAAACGTTCTGATAGTACAACTACATTGATATATATTTTTAAACTGGAGCAATTAAGTAAGATTACAAATTATTGTTTGACTTGCGGCATTTGATATATTTAACACCGTAAAGTTTCCCGCTGGCAAACGGGGTCATTTGAGAACATCTACATCTATTTTCTAGGTTTCAAGAATAACTATCCATTATGGCTATATGCATATAATTAAGAATAAAGAAGGTAGTATTTAAACGATTTGAATACGCATTTGCGTGGAGGGGGGGGGGAAGGAAATCTCTCTCGGAACATCTGGCCAGGATTCGAACACCAATCATCGTCACCAGCAAATAAGACTATAGCTTGAACTTTTCTTTAGTCCTCGTCCAAACAAACAATATCGCTTTATTGAAGGGTAATTGATAGTGATTCTTAACAAGAACAATATATTCACATAAACAGATATTTGAATAAACGAATATTGACGTGTCATGTTGATTATAAAGACGAAATTCTCTGGTGAACACTAGGTTTATATTCATGCATATCAGCGAATAGTACACAGCCAATAGTGCATAAGAAGTTGAAACACCTATTTCATACACAGTGTTCTTTATTAATGTATAATAAATAGTGAACAATGCCATAAATTTGTAACTGACTTCAACTTTTTATGATTTATAGATGAAATTTACCTTTACAACCCTTGAATTTGAAGTGGGTGAGCCAATGAAAATGCAGGAAGAAAGACTAGCCAATTAGAGGCAAGTATACACTGCAGACAGAAAAAAAAATCCCCTGTTCGTGTTTGAAATACCTTTTGGTAGCCGTAATTATTAGTTTCTAACAAATTCTATCGGTTTTAGAATAAATTATTATTACTGTAAATATGATTAAAAATAAAGATTTTTTATTATGTTGTTGAGAAATAAGTCTACTATAATATTCATGACAGTAATAAAATCATAACAACATAAAAATCAAATTTGTAGTAGATACACCAATTAAAGTATGTTAAGGTTATGTTAGATAAGATACAGTTTACTAAACGAATTTATTTAAGTGATACCTAAAGTGAAGTATTTTTAATGACTTTATCTTGTAGAGCAAAGAACTTAGGCCAATTTATACGTATAGAATCCAATCCATTTGACTAAGACTTGAGTCACACTGTTTCACAATTAAAAAAATATTTTATTAAGAATTTGTGATTGTTCACTTGTTCAGTGGTTTTTATGCGTTATGTATTAAGAGAGACATTCTAATCGGGTTCACAAAAAAAGAATAGTACGAAATATAAAATCAAACAAATTCTTCAAACAATATTTTCTTACTGCGTTTTCCTAACCATTTTAGTTATACGCTTATATGTTACTTGATTATTAAATAAAGATGAACCAGCAATCTAAAAGATTATCTTAATATCAACATATTCTATTTCTAAAATAATGTACTTTGATAAGAAAAATCTTCTCTAAAGCTTGATTCATGAGTTCACCCAAAATAAATTACAGAATATTCTTGTGACAAGTCAAAATTCACAGGCTAGACTAAATGTATTCATCCCACGATGCTTTACAACAAAAACTTGGAATAGGTGAGTGTTAACTCATTTTATATTTGAGTTTTTACACACCTCTTTAAGATAAAATTAATGTAAGGATGTATGTTTTCATATTAATGTGTTGAGTCGTTCTTGTTTTGTATTGACTTGTTTCACGACACAACATATTAATGTGAAAACATCCATCGTGACGGGGATATTAAAGACCTGTTTATCCACAATCCTCTAGATTTTTTTGTTTGTTTTTTGCAGAACATCCCGGGTCAACATACAAATTTGCTAGCATGTGAATTTCTCTTCCACTTAAGGCCCTTGGCCCTGTCGAGGGGAAGTCTAAAACCTATTTTGTGAGATGGTGGGCGGGAGGATGAAAGGCGTGGGGTGGCTTCACAAATGACCATAGTATTCCTCCGCGCCTACAATAATCGATGGATCACGGAAAACACAGATGGCTTTAGCTACCGAACAGGTCTTGGGGAAAAAAATCATACGTTTGGAAATATCAGTTTTCTCGAGAGCGAGTGAAGTTTTTATAGTGATATTTTCAACACCTCTTCTAAGATATCAATGTTTATTAGGTGTTACTTTTCCTTATTTTTTGTTACGTAGCCAGCAGTTTTCTATTTAAAAATGTCAAAATTACTGATATTTGATTACTGTTAAAATTATAAAGGAGATGTGAATATAAAAATTATAACTTATTAAACATGCTTCTATTCTTGAACAAACCGTTTCCAAAAAGAAAATTGTAAAACAATCAACATTCTTGAAAATAGCAGTTTGTTCTCATAGCTCTGCATTTCCACGCTAAATGAAGAGGGCCAATCGCCTTAAAGCAGATTATGCTTTCTATTTCCTGCCAAAGTGTGAATTTAGCTTAGCTGAACTGATTATAATAAGTAGTGTCACGTGTTGAGTGCGGATACAGACTACAGACAGATCCTGCAATGTCGGTGACCGCAAAGCCTAGTAGAAGACAATCGGAGTAAAGGAAGATAAGGAAGCAAGTGTGACCGCAGTTGGTGTGCCGTCAAAGAGACCGCATTCATCACTCACAAAGAGAAGCGACCTGGGGGAAAAATACTAGCACCTGTCTTCCTCATGTCACCATCTTACTGTTCCAGTACAAGGATGAGCTATGAACCTGTATTTTCACACCTCGTCTTACTACCAGATCGGGCTTTGAGCATTTAACAACCACCCGCATCGGCAGGCACACAGTCTACATTTCAAGCTCATTTGTTCAGTTTCCTGATGGCATTGAGGCTGGGGCTAAAATCACGGTCAGGTGTACATTAGGGCGTGTTTTCCTAAATGGTTTAACATTCTTCCCACAAGCAAATGCGAGTAAATTTCCTTTAAAATTATACTTTCCTTAAACTTACCCCACTAACGTAACTAATATACATGGTATTTTTATAACCCAAACTGGAATAGAAATGCTGTAAAAAATACATTAACTAATGGGGTAGGGAAGAGGAAGGTCTCATAAAAATTAAGTGCACCCACATTTTCGTGGGTTGAGGAGATTATTAACAAAAACACTTTCACTGTAACTGGCTGGTATTTGAACCCTTACCTCTCCATAACTGGTAAACTAGATGAGTTTGACGTCTAGTACGTGTGCCCACTAATATGGACCCTATGGAGCTAAGGGATCGTCTAGCTTACAATGGATCGACCAGTCCCATTCTCAAGAAATAAAGGACGTCAACTACCTGGAGGAATTCATTCTCATACTAAAGTATTTATAGTAGAAATTATGAAAGCTTTGAAGTTTTTTAACCGCTAAAACAGTTCTGAATTATTTTAGAATGTTCTCGTGTAATTATGTAAAATATGACTTCTATTGAGAAAAGTTTGGCCCATGTTTCTAGCCCTCTAATTTGATATCAAAATCACATTTGGCATGAAACTTTGTTGAAAAATGAGCTAGTTCTTATAAACGATTGTAACAATTCGTATCATTGTTACCTTCTCCCTACGTTTCTCCCTTCTCCCCACATTGTTGCAATCCTTGTAACCGGCCAAGACCAAATAATATCGCTGTACCTGTTGTGGCGGTCCTGTTGGTGCCTTGTGCGTGATGCACATTGACCCCAACCTTCCCCTACACCCCGTCACCCTTCAACCTCCCACCGACCGGGTCACCTTACACTTGGCGCCATATGGCGTCCGCTTACTTCTTGGGGCTGCACAGAACAGGTGTGTGGTAGACTATACTTCCACTTGCCGCCAGCCCACCAGATCGACTCTGGACCACGTCATTATCCCCAATTGGAAATCATAATAAATTATCCTCTAAGAAATACATAAAATAAAGCGTTAAGCTCTATTAAAACATAGCGACATTGTGTTTCAGACAGTGGCTGGTGGCCTAAGCCCTTCCCAGATATTTTGGTTTGAGTTCAGGCGGGATAAGCATTTATTTTCACTTAGTATAAAACTAGGCACAATACGAATGGGTTCAAGGTCACTCTAAGCATGATCTTCCAAGGTCACATGATGCTCCAATAAGTCTTATTAATGAATATTAAAAATGTTTTTATTGAAGAAAGAAGATTCAAGATTGAAGAAAGACTAATAAACAAATTAAAGCTGATTTTGACGTGATACCTTTATAACTTTGATCAACCTTTCTTTCCCTCTTATCACGATTTTGTTTATATTACTAACGAAACTGTATTACATTTTACATTCACAAGACACCCGATATTGGTATCCTTTTAAGTCATGCCTATCTGAAAGGAAGGGGTACGTTGGTACCCGAAATGGGTGTGTTACAGGCAAGTCCTGACCGATGAATCGGCCCATTGAGGAATATAAATGAGAGAGGCGGATAGAAGTGGGGATGGAAGAGTACTAGAATAACAAACAAGAATAAAGAGGACAGAAGAAAGCGAGAATTAGCAAGAGTAAAACAAGAGTTAAAGTAGAAGGAAGATCGAGGAAAAAAGAGTGAGACCAATAAACTTTTCGTATAATATTTCTCAGACTTTATTTTAAACTCAGTCGAACTTGAAAGTAACTATTTTTTCACAATCAATCGTTTAGCTAAGGTGTTTGTGAAGTCAAATCCTGAATACGAAACAAGGGGGAAAGTCTGCTGTGTTTGAATATTGCTAGTGAGATTTTCTTCCATTATGATATAATGTTTAGTTTTAAATTTATTTTCTCGGGTTAAGTTAAATTGGCATTTGAGTAATAAAATAGCAATGTATACAACGGGTATCATAAATAAATAAATAAATATGATCAAATTATTCCTTCTCAATATTGCTGAGGTAATTAATAACTTTGATCAACCTTTCTTTCCCTCTTATCACGATTTTGTTTATATTACTAACGAAACTGTATTACATTTTACATTCACAAGACACCCGATATTGGTATCCTTTTAAGTCATGCCTATCTGAAAGGAAGGGGTACGTTGGTACCCGAAATGGGTGTGTTACAGGCAAGTCCTGACCGATGAATCGGCCCATTGAGGAATATAAATGAGAGAGGCGGATAGAAGTGGGGATGGAAGAGTACTAGAATAACAAACAAGAATAAAGAGGACAGAAGAAAGCGAGAATTAGCAAGAGTAAAACAAGAGTTAAAGTAGAAGGAAGATCGAGGAAAAAAGAGTGAGACCAATAAACTTTTCGTATAATATTTCTCAGACTTTATTTTAAACTCAGTCGAACTTGAAAGTAACTATTTTTTCACAATCAATCGTTTAGCTAAGGTGTTTGTGAAGTCAAATCCTGAATACGAAACAAGGGGGAAAGTCTGCTGTGTTTGAATATTGCTAGTGAGATTTTCTTCCATTATGATATAATGTTTAGTTTTAAATTTATTTTCTCGGGTTAAGTTAAATTGGCATTTGAGTAATAAAATAGCAATGTATACAACGGGTATCATAAATAAATAAATAAATATGATCAAATTATTCCTTCTCAATATTGCTGAGGTAATTAGATCTTGTTTCGCTCATGCACTGCTGATACTTTCATACAAAATTATTCTATTAAAGCCTATCTGACAAATCTCTACTGGTAGAACAATTATTTACTTATCTAAAGGTATTTATCTCAATTCTTGACGAAGATAAGAAATATATTATTGTGAAGTTAAGTTTATTCACTTTAATCAAGTCAGGTTCTGGTTGTTGGGTTGATACTTAAATAAGCTAGCATTTATTTAAACATTAAATGTGTAAACAATATATGGATCCCACCAGCTATCACCAGGTTCAAAATTTTCGGGTTGTTCCCAATGACTAACCTAGTCATGAAAGAATTAATTTAAACCCATTGTTTTGTCCAGAAAGGTTGTATTAATCCTTTTAGGGGTAAATTTACCATTAATTACAAAATACCTATTAGAGTGAACATACACCCGGGTGGGTCTCGAAACCTAGCCTCCCTTTCCCTGGCAAACTAAACTATATAATCCTGACATATACACCATAAACCCGACAATGCAGGTTGTAACATGATTAAATTAAAATAAAATATCCTGTTATCTGGTCTCAATTGGTGCAACATTGATGAGTAAACATTTTTAATATTCTAATTCTTTATTAAGGTCCTAATTAATTTAGCTAAACCGTTATGGTATGTTTCTATTTTTACAGCAGAGTGAGTGATATTACTGGCATAGTGATTGCTACTATGCCAAGGTTGGGGAATAGTTGAGATAGAAGGATATTTAGGATGTGTTAGGATCTGTTATGGGTGTACAGCGAGGTTTTAATCCTTGATTTTATCAAATTTGTTATAAACATGCTTTTCTTGTGTTTCAAGTGATGGTCCGATTCCCCTTAAGGGCCTCTTGGTTTGGAGGGCGTGGGTTGGGTCGAGCTAGCTGACCTGGCGGCGGCGCCATATGGCGTCCAGGGATCTTAGAACAGGTGCAAGTCAGACCGGAACAATCGCTACCGACAGGTTGGAGACTCTTAACAAAACAAGATTCATCTCTGTGGTCACCAGATGCTTGGACTCGGCTTCATAATATTATCCCAATTAACACTAGGTTATTTGGAAGATAGATACTCGGAAAGGGTCCAGATTAACACTCATTGCTCCTAGAAACAAGATGTTTGGATTCTGCAGGCTCCCGATTAACACTCATTGTTCCTAGAAACAAGATGTTTGGACTCTTCAAGCTTCAGATTAACACTCATTTCTCCTAGATAAAAATGTTTAGGATCTGCAGGATTTCAACTATTACTCATTTCTCCTAGAAACAAGATGTTTGGGGTCTGCAGGCTCTATATTAAAACTCATTGCTACTAGAAACAAAATGTTTAGGATCTGCAGGATTTCGACTATCACTCATTGATCCTTGAAACAAGATGTTTGGGATCTGCAGGCTCTATATTAATATTCATTGCTCCTAGAAACAAGATGTTTGGGGTCTGCAGGCTCTATATTAAAACTCATTGTTAATAGAAACAAAATGTTTAGGATCTGCAGGATTTCGACTATCACTCATTGCTCCTTGGAACAAGATGTTTGGGATCTGCAGGCTTTATATTAAAACTCATTGCTAC
Organism: Timema californicum; assembly: GCA_902141385.1. Classification (NCBI taxonomy): domain Eukaryota; kingdom Metazoa; phylum Arthropoda; class Insecta; order Phasmatodea; family Timematidae; genus Timema; species Timema californicum. Next base: position 77,252 of record CABFOW010000957.1, read on the forward strand.
TAGAAACAAGATGTTTGGGATCTGCAGGCTCTATATTAATATTCATTGCTCCTAGAAATACTATTTATAATAAAATTCGATCGCCTGAGGATCAATAATTGAATGACCATCACCCACCAACACCCCTGTTATATTATATTTCAAGCTCGTACAATGTTCTGCAACTTACTGCAGATTGAACTCTTAAATTTCAAAATAGATTATTGCTTTGAAATTTTTATTTTAAGAATACATTTTTATATTTTAAATAGGCCTACATTTTTTAAATTTGTATTTTAAATATCAAAAAATCATCAACAAGACTATTTACTCTCTTTGCCCGTGGGTAATACTTTTTTTAACCATAATATCTTATTAAATGTTGTAATATTAATTATTTTCAAGATATTCCTAAAATTAGTGAGTTGGAAATAATTT